>VNJW01009558.1:0-11524 GCA_008042615.1 Drosophila auraria
CATTGAATAATCTTTTCAATGAGTTGTTCACCAATGACCGTTTGTTTTCGAAACGCTCAGTTAAGTTGTTCCAAGCTGAGCGGAAACCGTCATTGGTGAGTGGCGAATTGGAAACTATTGAATTAGCTTCCCCACTAGTCTTGGCATTTAAATGGAATAACCTTTCGACAGCAGTAAGTCTTGGATTGTCTATATAGACCGCTGTGAAAAGGTCGCGGAACGTGGGCCAGCGAAGATAATCGCCCGAGAAAACTTCGGTATCGCACTGAGGTAACTGACAACCTGCTGGAGTATAATTTGGAGAGTTGCAGGAGTTGGATTGTGGTGATTGAGACGTCGCTCGCTCAATTTGCTCGTTGAGTTGAGCTGCACATGACTCGTAAACTGAGTAGCAGTAGTCATATTTGGCCTGGAGGATTGGCAAGGTGTCGATCGACCCCTCTACTGCTATTAGAGCTGAACAGGCTTCGTAAGCTTGTTCAACTTTGTCCCATAAGGCTCGGATGTGATCTCGGCGGACTTGGAAAGTGTAGAGCGACGGCGTGGAGAGGCCAATAGTGTTGACCATCGCCTCGAATTGGCTTACACGGTCACTAACGGCATTAAATTTATGTAAGGCCGCAGTTGTCGCAGTGGGCTTCTCGCTTAGCGGCATTTTGTATTTTATTTATATATGTGTATGTAGGACGGAACACCGGAATGAAACACTGGAATGTGTGGAATCGAAACTCTGGAATGTGTGATATCGAAACACTTTAAAGTGTGATATCGAACACTGGAATATGTGGAATGAAACCCCGGAATGTGTGGAATGAAACACCGGAATGTGTAGAACGAAACACCCTACTACTATTTTGGTAACGGGTTCTTTTTAAGTTTGGAATTAATTTAAAAGAATTAAATAAGTAAAAGGAACGGAACAAACTGTATTTTAAGCGAATTTAATTAGAGCAAAAAAAAACGCTAAAACAATGAAAAAAAATAACAAAAGCTAGCTAAATTGAATATATCTAGCTATTTAATTTGGTCTTGTAATTATTTGTTATCTTCTGAACTGTTTTGTTTTTATTTAGGAATTAATAGTTTTGTATGGAGGAATTTTATTTATCGGCGTTGTTGCGCCGCTCTTGTTTTTAATGCGTTTGGATGTTTGTGCATTGGCCGTGGATTAATGCAGATAGCGGAGATAACGAAGAGAGGAGGAAACGAGAAACGGAAAAAATTGCCAAAAAATCAGTGCATCGACTTTGACAACTCTGATGTATTTATGTAAATGCAAATATGAATATATATATGTATGTCTGTGGCCGCGCAGAATAGCACGGAGGTAAACAAATGAATATAATAATTAAGTCGCCGTTCTGTGCCGACAATAGGAATAAAACAGTTGTTTTGGGTATATATTTAATAATATGTGGGTGGATGTGGACGGTAACTTTTGTCTCGGAGTATTTTTGAATATTTTATTTGGACATATGTAAATAATTTTATTGTGTATTAATGGGTGTATGTATTAGTGTGATTCTATATGTATATGTAGATTTAATTTTGTGTACGTTCGGATGTAAACTTTGAATATATTTGATTTTGTAGTGTAGTGTAGTGGACTGAATGGAAATATTTTTATATGTCGACGTGTGAATATTTATGTACATACGTATGTACGCTTGGACACCAGCAGGAACACAGTGAACGAGAAAATAATGTATGAGCCGTTTTTGGCGGAACGTTTTTTTTGAAATTTCGGAACAATTAATTTTCACTGCGGCTGGGCGCGTATGTATATTTTCACAGTCACTTTTGTTTTTGTTTTGAATTTTCACTTTGCCCAAAAAACGAACGGAATTTGCAAGATGTCGGAGAACTTAGACTTCGGACTTTGGACACTAGCGAACAACACAGATATAAGACACTTGGACTTGGGCTTAGGAAATGTCTGCGTGATTGCAAATCGGTAAGAACACTAGTACTTATCTTGTTTAAAAATCCGCAGTGGAGCTGGTGAGGATCAGGCTAGATCCGGCTTGAAGAACCATGAAGAGGAGTGGGCGGACTCTTAGCCAAGATAAGACTGGTCGAGGATTAAATCCCAAAATCCCACGTAGAAATAATGCAATCGGTTGGGCTGGATTAATTTGGGGTTGGACTTTATTCGCCTTCATCGGCTGGTCGCAAATTCGAACTAATTACATGTCAATAAAAATAGAAGTTGGGAGAGCGGCTTGGAAAGCTCTTGCGGACTGGAAGTCAGAAGGAAGAGAGAGGGAGAGAGAGTGTGCGAGAGCGCTGGGCTCCGTTAAGCGGGACATTTCGAAGCCGCTAGCGCTTCACACTGACTCTCGAAAATAAGTGCCCTCTTGGCGCGAATAGAGTTCGTCAGGGACATTTATCTTGAAAGATGAAATATTTCAGCATAAGAAAATTTAAATTGTTCCACCTTAATTTTATCGGACTTGGTTCTGTCTCGGACAAACACAGTAACATCTTCAGATGTTTGAGATGGGTGAAGCCGAGAGAGAGCTATTTGCCTCGTTGGTGGTACTGCAATAAGGGCTTTTGACAATACAGACTGGTTGGCTGGATTACCAATTTCGGCCGTTAATCCAGGCCTGTCACCCTGGGGACCATTCGGGACGGGAATCAGAGGGGTCTTTATTTTTGATTTTGACCCGCCAGCGGACTCAATGGACAACACTGGAGCTGCGGTCACTGTCGCGGCACATTCGGAGGCCGAATCTTTTCTTGCACCCGACCTCAATATCATAGGAGTTAGATATATTGAGGTCGGGGGCTGTGCCGAGGGAGTCAGCTGTTGAAATCCTGCGTCCAATTGCAGGGCAGCGGCCAAATGCGGTATGCAAACCGTGGATTTTTTGCGCTTTGGGGACTCGTTTAACAGCTTAAGGTCATTAAACTTGGAGTCCAGCGCCATGAGCACCTCATTAGTTTTACGAAAACTAACAAGTAGCTCTTTGAAACCATTTTTGGTTTGCCGCATGAATGCCATCATTTTCTTTACAACATCGCGACAAGCTTCACAGCACTAGCTCAATCCAATTTTATTAGTAATATTATCAGCCATCCGGCCTGTGCAATCAATGCACTTGGCGTGCACGATGTTGTCACACAGCCAGCAGCCAATACTAGGGTCCTCTGCAGAAATTGCTTTCTTGCAGGTTTTAATTACACAGAACACAGTAGAAGACATTATAGTGACTGAACACTGTACCAGTCAGAAGTTAAGAGAAAATAAGAGTAGTAACTTGCACTAAGAGAGAGCAAGAGAGCGAGAGTTAGGGAGCTTAAGCCATCAAGCTGTTATATCGGCGTAACGGATAAAACAAAAAGGGGAATGCAATAATGCAGATAAGCGATCGCTGCTGGAAACTAATTTGCAATTAATATACCTAGTTATTAATAAACAAAAACAGCACCATGCACATGCGAAGTGAAGCGGTGATTTATTATTGACACAAGATAGGAGATTTATTTAAAACCCCGGTGGTTTATAGCAAGGAATTAACACAGATACGAGAAAGAGAAAACGATAATAAGAATCATCATTGAATCATCCTGAACAACTAACATTTCAAGTTTTATTCTATTATTAAGAATTGTAATGAACACATAAATTTTTCCAAAGATAATAAATTTGCTAGAGCTTAAACCAAAATACGTGGCTGGAGGCGCTGGCTTCAAATTTAAGCTAGCCGGAACAAAAGTTCTTTTAATGAAACTGACAGGGCTCCCTTAGTCTAAGAGGCATTATATAAAAAAATTTCCATTAATACTACCCTTTATTTCCATATTTAAATACCTTACATAATCATCTCTGCGGGTAGCTGGGGCTTTTGTCTTTTTGTTTTGGTCACAGGGTGCTGCATAGTGACCCATCTCTCCGCAAACATAGCAGGCTCCAGCTTCTAGTTTTTGTTTACGGCAATCTGAAGCGATATGACATACACAATTGCAATTGTACCACCGGGAAACTGGCTTCTCAACTTTTCCAGGACTGTTAGTAGCTCCTCCAGTCCTTGGAGCAACTAACCGACGGGTTGTAATGCCGACAGCAGGTTATCCTTTGCTTTAAAGCGCATCATGTTGGCACTTGTACGTCTTTGGCGATCTGGTATACCGTGGATAATGTAATCGATCAATTCGCACTCTGACATTTGCATCCCATTTGAAAGTGTTGCTTTCTCGGTAAAATATGACGAGAATAATTCGTTTGTTTTTCATCTGCGCGCTTCGAACTTTCTACGCAAGGTAATTGCACATTCATTTTAAAGAAAAGCCTTTTCCATCACTACCAACAGGGTCAATCTTCTCTTTCGCGAACTGTGGTTTTGAGTACAACCAGGCTTGTGCATCACCCTTGAGTTTGCTGAGTATAAGAGACCACAGCTTATTTTCCGTCAAACCGTATGTTGTTTTTAACACGTTTATATGCGCGCCACACTTGTTTGGCCGTCGAAGTCTGGCAACATTTCTTTTATGCTTTGGATTGGAATTGTGTCATCTCTTGGCACCTTCCACGAATCCGCTCTCTCGGCCGCTCTCAACAAATCATTCTCTCTCTGCAGCAATTCTCTTTCAAAATGCATTAACTCCAGTTCTCTGGCCATTAACTGCAATTTTGCCTTTTGAATATTAGTTGTTGGAATACCTAACTTCTGGGCCACTTTATCGCTAATTAGGGACATAAATTAGATTAATGAGGGTTACCTGTCAACCTTTAGGGTCATAAATTCCAATATTGAGGGCTATCTGTCAACCTTGGCTAAGAGATCGGCTATTAAACATGTAAGTACTTGAACTCACACACGATACAGTTACG
The DNA here is from genome assembly GCA_008042615.1 of Drosophila auraria. Lineage (NCBI taxonomy): Eukaryota > Metazoa > Arthropoda > Insecta > Diptera > Drosophilidae > Drosophila > Drosophila auraria. The sequence goes on from VNJW01009558.1 coordinate 4,838, forward strand.
AATGCAAGTGTGATTGAAACAACCACTCACACTAAGTGATCTTCACCGGGATTTTCCCTATCTCAAAAAGGTCATTTCGCAACAGTCCCACTTATTGATCCCTAATTCGCGACCCTCATCGGAATTTTCTGTCTTAAAAGGGTCGTTTGTGTGCAAACACAAAGGCGCGCAAGTGCACCCTAATAGATCCTTAATGGATCAACCTTTAAAAGGTTGTTTTTATACTGAACCATATACAGAAATCACCAAAGTGCACGCTAATTAATCCCTAATGCGCAACCCTTATAAATGATTTTCCTTGTCAAAAAGGTGATGAAGCATAGAAGCACACGGGACACTTCATCCCAAAGCAATTACCTTCAACGCGTTCCACCTCGCCCATTCAAAAGATCGTTTGAACACAATCACACAGGTGTACACAATTGTACACAGGTGCACAACGGAATGAGCAAAGGAAGAAAAGATCCCTCCTTCATTATCCAACCGATTTCGATGACTCACTTGTTACGTACGCCGGTTAGGGCGACGTGATTCCCACGGGTAGCACGGAAGAGAATCAAGAGTTGCCAATACGCTAGTTCCATAGAGAATCACTGGCAAGATTGCACCAGAATTTGGCTCTGGCAAATGACACCGCCAAACGCGCCAAATTAGGCCATGCAATCACAAGCAACCCAACACTGCTTATTTTGCGGAATTGTCAAAAGTTAGAACAAAGACGACCCGAATTTAGCCCTATCCAATAGGAGAAAAGAGAGGAATTGATGACTCTAACTGGGAACACTTTTGTGTTCTATTCCGGTGATTCCTAGGCAAAAGTTGACACAGTCTTTGGTATAAAAGACCCCGGATTACAAGTACCAAGCAAGTCAAAAACCAGCAAGCCTTCGTGGAGATTACTAAAAACGCGCCTCGTCCCTAGTTCGGAAAACCACCAACGGTCCAAACAAGAGAAAAAAAAACGTCAGTTCGGAGTGCAATAGTAACATCTAAGACCCTGCACCTAAGACTTCAAGGACTATGGGCTCCAAGACTCCCAAGATGAACGATAGCACGGCCAACGTCATTAACAATATAGAAGTTGTCGACCATAAAGATGAAATTGTACAGGTTTACAAAGTACTGATGTTCATGATGCTCATTAGCCTGCTGCTAAAAGGACTTAGCACATACAAGAAGGCGATCCAGGGAAATCGTGACCGTCGACACGAACTAGAGAAAGTCGTGTGCCTTGCAAACAACTGGTCCGGTGACCACAAGCGGGTGGTTACCCGAAGGATGTCCCGGAAGAGTCCACAATAATATAACTTAAAACATTTAAGACCACCCATAAACATTATAAATTAAACTTTAGAAGAAGAAAACTTACTAAGAAAATATAACAACTTAAATATGTAAACAAATCCAAATCAATAAATGCATAAAAACTAACTCAAACAAAAATAATTTCCGTGTAGTGAAAATCCAGTCCCACAAACTTACACTGGTGATTGTGTCGGCTCGTCTTCGGATACCCATGCCTCAGTCCATACTTGAGCAGTAGATACTTACTGACTCCATCTAAACACGAATATATACATATATATATACAAGTGCGCATACCAATGTAAACCCGTCTCTCTAACCACCAACAAGAGAAACAAAGTGAAGACGAAGTGAAGACTGGGTCAAGAAAATGACATAACTTTTGAGGAACGACAAGTACAACAGGGGATCGTATTGCACGGCCCGCGACGATCCAACGGCGCACGAAGTTTGCGAATGGGGAGGGAAACGGCAAAAACATAGCCCGATTGTTTTTCACGATCAAGCATAAATCTGCTTGCGGGGCAATGTGGACAGAAAAACAGACTGACGAACGATTTCTTCTATTTTTCAGGCACGTAAATAATTGTTCTGATTACGTTTGGAGAGGATAGTGGCGTCCAAAGAACCCACCCCAAATCCGGCGAGCTCAGCTGCACAAATCGTGTCTGCTATCCGGGCGGCCACTTCCTCAGCCCTATGTCCTCCAAGGACTGATGCACCACGACACCACCGACGTAACACACTCATACCACATGTATACCACCGAAAAACGTCAAACAACTATCACAGACAGAAGTCGGGGTGGGAATGGCTTTTTGTTAAAAGGCTCAGTCATATGAACATCAATCTGATAAAAAGTATATCCAAATGTGGTTTTACGTTGTATGCAAAAACCGAAACCAAAATGGTAAACAATCGGCTGGTCAAGTGTTGGTGACCAGAGTCCATGAGTATTTACATTCACTTCTAGTTTGTCCACCAAACAATACCGTCGCACCGCAATTCATAAAGTCGTCGCAGAGTTTAAAGCAAAGTTAACAATAAAATCCTAAGTTACAAAGTGAAAATTGTTTATAATATAAAGTGTTTTATGTATATGTTTAAAGTGTTTTATGTATGAGTTTGTGTTTAAAAAAAAAAAACACAAACACAAACATATACATAAAACACTTAAAGTTGTCGCAGAGTTCAAACCAAATTTTAAAATAAAAACCCGAGTTGAAAAGTGAAAGTTGTTTATAAATATACACATTTGTACGTACAACATATAAAATATAAAAACAATATCAAATTCATCTATACCTCAACAACAACATCATGAGTATCAAAAACAGCAACACGAACACACTTTTCTGCAACTCTTGCAATTTTTTTTTTGCCTTCAGGTAAGCAATGGCACTCCCATGTGCGATCCGAAGCACATAAAAGGTATGCAATCCAACCGGTGAATGGTGCGGTAAGGCATCATCAAAAGTCACATGTTCATGTTAGTTAAAGTAGACACAAAATCGTCTAAAATGAATCTTGTTACAATAGGATCTAATTTAGTGGAACTTTATGATTCCCATGTCAGCATCATAAAAGCCAGAATGGATGAGTTCTAGGAGAAGGATAGTGGATGGACACTGATCCGAATAATCAGAGTGGAATTGAATGTGTTAATGAGTGATCTTGAAAGGATCTGAACATTTTAAGCTATCATCCAAGCTACAAGCGAGAAAGGCAGTCATAAATGTTGAGAATTATGACGTCTTCTGCTTCAAGTGGGCAATATTATCATAACTCAATGTTTGGACCACTATACTGTGAGGAAGTGGAAAGGAATCTCCACATAAATTTTTTATTCATCAATGGACCATCAGCTAGCGCTTGTGGCCACTATGTATTGATAAAAAATATTTCACGGTAAGCACTAACTTTAAAAAATAGAAAACATCCAAAAGAACTAATTCGATTTCTTTAATTACAGTCTACTTTGAAAACAAATGGGAAATCAGCGTGTGAAACGAAGGTTCTGCAACAAATGTCTAAATGCCTCAACCAGTTTAGAGAGATTTGATCGACATGGAGAGAGATGTGCTAAAGTGACAACGAACCCTCCCAATCCAGATAAGATGGTGCTCAACTTCTTCAATTATCATCGACAGCTGGAGGTGCCTTTCATTGTTTTCGCTGATTTTGAGTGTATGCTGGAGCCCACTACGACGGATGTAAGTGATCACAGATTATTAATAAGCATATACCTGTAGCATTTGTATACTATTTACAGTGTACATTTGACTCAGGATTAGATAAGTTTGTAACGGAAACGGGGGGAATGTGAGTCGCACTTTTGTTGATACTCTAAAGTCTGATTTTTCTGAGTTATATGAAAATCACATAAGGGATGTGGTTCCAATCCAACTGAGTAAACAGGACTTACATGATATTGATGAGGCTCTAAAATATCACATCTGTATGGGTATTTTGAGAAATGATAGAGTGAGAGACTGTTGCCACTTTACAAGTGGACTTTGAGGTGCAGCTCATAATGAATGTAATCTCAAATTAAAAACAACTAATTTTATTCCCGAGTTCTTTCACAACTTTTCAAAATATGGTGCCCATTTATTTGTGAAAGAACTGGTGGAGACCGAAGGGGAAATTAAAGTAACTCCTTTGAATAAAGAATTATATATTTCCATATCATAATATATTCCTCTAGTCTAAATAACCTTGCAGGTAATTTAAATTTCACAATTTACAAATATCACCGATTTCACTCTACTTCGTAGAAAAGGTGTATTTCCATATGGATATTTGGATTCTATTCAAAAACTAGAGGAACTTGTCTCCCACCAAGAACCAGTTTTAATAGTAATTTAATAAAGACTGAATGTTCTGAAGCGGATCTCAAGTGGAATTTCAATTGTCCAACACTTATAGATTATTTGGAGCTATTTTTGAAAACTAAGGACGTTTTCCACAACTTTAGAAAAATTTGTTAAAATATTTATGAGTTCGATCCAGCTCATTACTACACAACACCTGGTTTATCATAAGATGCTATGTTAAAAACAACAGCAATTAACCTCGAAATAGTCTCAGATATTGATATGATTAATTATATTCAGAGTGGTATTCCAGGCGGATTGGTTCAAAGTAGTCATAGATATACAAAAGACAATCACAAATACTTAAAAGATTTTGACCCAACTAAGCAATCAGAATTTTTATTATAAATGGAGAAATCATCGATATCGATAATTAAGCGGACGCACAAAAAATCACTCCAACTTTAGTTCAATAATTTCAAGAAAATCCACATAAATATATTTAAAAGTATTTGTTTATAACATTGTTTACCACCTTTTCTTGTAACTAAACATCGAAAACTGATACAATTTGCGATAAACAATTAATAACAGCTAAACTTGAAAAACTTAGTGCTGTGCCAGTATTAGTGCAAGCCGTTCTTTGGCATCGACTAGCTCCGCAAATAAACGTCTGCGCAGCAATACCGGCGGTGCAAACGAGCGACTCTCCGAAGTCATTTCCCTCCAGATGATGGAGTTGGTGAAGGTGCATCTTCAGGATCAGACGGACCGAATGGCTACTTGCGTGAGCGAGGCTGAGGAACGGATCGTCAAAGGCCTCTCTAAGGCGCTTGAATCGATCTCGGGTCATCCCAGTCTAGAGCTAGAGGTGGCCGACCTCAGCTCCCATCGAGACCAAAAGCGAGGTTGGTGAGCTACGCACGCTGCGGGAGAGAGTAAGGGGGGTGGAGACGAACCACAAATACTTAAAAGATTTTGACCCAACTAACGAATCAGAATTTTTATTATATGTAGATGCTATAATCTATACACACATAAAAGTTTTCAGATTATGAGAGAAATTAGAAGAAATTAAGAAACTATTTGTAAAATTAGTATTACTCAAATTTGTTTCATTACTATTATTAATTTTTTTATTTTTAATATTCAAATGTTCTACCTAGAAAATAAATTTATAATTCTTATGACTAGGAAGTCATAGATATACAAAAGCCAACCACAAATACTTAAAAGATTTTGACCCAACTAACGAATCAGAATTTTTATTATATGTAGATGCTAATAATCTATATGGATGAGCTATGTCAGAAAAACTTCCATATGGGGAGTTCAAATGGTTAGAGCAAACGGAAGTGAATACATTTCATGAAGAAAATATTTTAGCAAGCAGGGAGTATGGAAATATTCTAGAGGTTGACTTGGAATATCCATACTCGCTGCACGACTTACATAATGATCTACCTTTCTGTCCAGCCAACAAACTTCCATCCAAAACTTCAAAAGTTCATAAGTTAATAGCCGATCTCCGTGATAAAGAAAAATATATAAATCACATTAGATCATTACGACAATGTATGATGTATGGATTGAAAGTAAAAAAGATTCACACCGTTTTACAATTTAAACAGGAGGCATGGCCTACAAAGTAAGTACAAAAGTACATTGATTTAAACACCTAACATAGAACTAGGGCTAAACATCATTTTGAAAAAGACTTTTTTGAATTATTAAACAATGCTGTTTATGAAAAATGCCTTGAGGACTCTTTCAAAGGCTTAGACGTTCACATAGTTACGGGATGGGAAACCCCACCTGTAGGTCCAAGAGGTGGACGTCCTCGATTATGTGCCAAAAACTTAATAGCAAAATCAAATATTCACAGTCCCACAAAATTTGGTGAACACATGTATGCTATTTAAATGAATAGATTATCTAATGTTTATGATAAACCAACTTACTATGGATTCATAGTCTTATAGTTATCCAAGTGGAAAATGTATGATTTTCATTATGCATACATGAAACAAAAGGATGCATTAAAGTTTAATAATATGGACACTGATTAGTTTATAAACTCAATAAAAACGACTGATTGATATGCAGACATTCGAGATGATGTCGATTCCAAAATTTGACACATCTGAGTATCCAGATGAATTGGCTACGCTATATAATTTTAAGGATGAATTACAGGGTAGATCGATAAGTGAGTTTGCTAGAAAATGTATGCCTATACATCTCAAAATTCATCTAGTGAACCCAATAAGTGTGTAAAGAGGAACAAGCAAGTTAAGAAAAAGTTTTTAAAAAAATAATTTAAAAGCATATAAAAATTGTATGTTAACAGGAAAACAAAAAAGTGATAGTATGTACATGTTTACATCTAGAGGGCATAAAATAAGCACATTTAAATCAACAAAAGTCACTGTTGAACTAATAAGCTTTTTTATTAGTTATAGTTAAATTAAAAAATGCGAGCTTCAGCTTCCTTTATGCTTATTAACAATTTATTAGCGATAGAGTACAGCAGGCGAGACGAGAGTGCATTTAATGTCGAGATCAG
>VNJW01009563.1:0-54455 GCA_008042615.1 Drosophila auraria
TTTAATTCCCAACTGGTTCTAACATCCCTGGCATGGAGTGACGGTTAACGGCCAACTCTTAGATATGTTTTTGCTACGGAAGTAGCAAGTCTCTACTGAAACAGTAAAAATAAATACTGTATGCATTTTGGAATACACATTTAATATTTTAAATGGTTGTATTAATATATAAAATCAATATTAAATAAAAATCAAATTTTAGGCTTATATTGCCTAAAAATGAAGTTTCAGGACAAAAATTGCCTAGAATTTAGGCCTGTTTCTATTGCCTAAAAATATGGCATTTTGGACAAAAATTGCCTAAAAATATGGCATTTTGGACTAAAATTGCCTAAAATTTAGGCCTGTTTCTATTGCCTAAAAATATGGCATTTTGGACAATTTTTAGGCAATAACTGCCTCGACTTCCGTTTTAGGTCAAATGGACTAAAATTTTAGGCAATTTGGCAGCTTTTTAGTCCATGAATTTTTCTGGGTGTAGCCCTACATCACCGAAACGCACTGTCAGTTGTATCGAGCTGCCTCTGGACAGATTTAAGGCTGCTGATTAGATTAACCAGAAGCCGAACTGAAAACTTTTGATGTTGGCCCCCTGCCGGTCGCCCATTAACATTCCCAAACCCATTTTCATTCCCATTCCCCTTCACATTCACACATTCCCATTCAGATTTCAATTCCCAGTTCCCTGCCGCACCAAATTCTGTATGGGATCATTATATATACAGAAACATATATGGTATATGTTGTTGAAGTATTTACTCGGCGGGGGGGACTTGCTAATTGCTAATTTAATTTAATTGAATTGAATCGGTCCGGGCGGGGTTTATTTTATTTTTTTCCAGGGTTTCTTCTTCTGTCTTACGGATACGGATGCGAGTACGGATGTGATGTCGCTTACGGTTGATCAAATACGGCGTACAACGTTCAACAAAGCTGCCAAGGCGAAGAACGAAGCCCAACAAAGTATGCTACACATTTATCAATTACGCTTACGGCACGTGTCTATAAGTGTGTGTGTGTGTGTGTGTGGTATAGTGTGTGTAGGTATAGGTGTGGGTGTGGGTGTCGAGGTGTGCGTGTGGTGTGTGGACTGCAAGCAGAGCCGGATTATGTTTATGTGTTTTTGGTAACAACTTGGCACGATTTGAATAAATCATCTTTGTTATGCTCCTTTTTTTTTTTGTATTTTTGTTAGCTTCTTTTTTTGCTTTTTCTCATTTTTTACTTTGCTTTCAAGTTTTATTTTACAGCTATGCACGTGTCGGTGTGTGTGCACTGAGCGAAATGGCAGGTTCTTCAAGCAAGAATTCAATTTTTACTAAGCTCAGTAGGTAATGGATATTATAACCATTAGAAAAAGGATATATTTTATTTTACGTTCAAAAAATCGTAGCTTAGAATTAATAGCAATATTTTCCTTTAGTTTAAATATTTTATTTAACAGTTTCTATAATATTTCGAAAAAAGTCAAAAATTATCGAAGGCAAAAATCGATCTTAAATCGATAAACATCGTTACTTTTCCAGCTCTAGCTTTGAACTGTGTATTTGTAAGAAATGGATATATTTTAACATTTTTCCCATAGTTTAAATATTTTATTTAAGAGTTTCTATGAGATTTCGGAAAAATCAGAATTATCGAAGGCAAAAATCGATTTTAAATCGATAAACATCGTTGCTGTTCCAGCTCTAGCCTCAAACTATGAAATCTCACAGCAAATGTATTACTTTTTCAATTAATAACTTCCAAATTGTATATTTAAAATTTTATAAACTACACAAACATATTCTAAATGCAATATTTAAATAAATTTTTACAAGTGTACAACTGATATTTGCCTTAAAATAATTTTACGACATTTTTAAGGCCAGCTTAATTCCTTCCTTCCCTTAATTCTTGCTCTTTAACCAGGACCCTCTTTCGCTCAGTGCATGTGTGGGTGTTTTCTTTCGGTTTTTCATTGGGGTGTGGGGGACCTAAAATTGAACTCACCGCTGACTGGGACTCTTGCTGTCCGAGGAGTGGGCCGCACTGTTGTTGTCCTCGTCCCGGGCCATCGCCGATGCGCTGCTCTTGTGGTGCCGCTTATGGTGGTGGCCGCCATCGCTTGTCCCGGGTCCACCTCCGCTGGCTCCTCCTCCGCCGCCGCCGCCGCCGCCGGAGCTACTGGTGCCCGTGGGACTGATGACATCCGTGTCGCTGTTGCAGTCGTGCACCTGGCGGGCCACATCCTTAACGAACTTGCCCGCTCCGTGCTCGTGGTCGTGCGTTTCCATCTGCAGGGATCGGGAGAAGGGAGAGATGATTCAGGAGATTAGAGAGATAATCGAAGAACATCTAAGAATTTATTCATTCATTTAATTGTAGACTGCGAAGGTATACATTGTTTGTTTGTCTAAAAAAGTTATCATTTTTTTCGAAATATTTTTGTATCCCAAAAATGCACAAATTTAAGGAATTCTTGGCATTCCGAAGTTAGCTTTCTTTCCTTGCTTGTTTCTTTTTTTAGATTATTAAAAATATCAATAAATTGTATGGCAACAATCGGATATCGAAAAGCAAATACCAACATTATCGAGAAAAGCAAATTTATCGAAATTAAAGCCAAAGTATGATTTCTAAGCTTGCAACATTAAAAAAAAAACTATAAAACCAGCTAAAGTAAATTATTTATTTATTCAACGAAATAATATAGAAGTGCAACATATATACTATCGCTAAGACTTCAAGTGTAACATACATATTGAAAGCGACTTAATATTGATAATTTCAACCATCTGCGTTCCATATTAATTTGGCTTATCGCCAAGAACAACCGTCCCTGGGGCGTCATCAATCGCAATTGAGCGCATCTTAATTGCTAATTATGCAAATTCCACTTGGTGCAGGGCAAAATGTCAATGGTGTCAATGCTACAGGTACAATTGCGGACAAAATAATGGCAACCAAGATGTTGAAGGTGAAATGGAAAATATACGGGGGTTAAATAAGGCTTTAAAGGTCTTAGAAAGGGGAGGAAAATTGATGATTACTTGGGATTATTTTATATTAAATAAAATATATAATAAAAGGTAATTAATTTTTATTGTAGAGTTTAATTTTAAATCTAAAATAGTTAACTACTCTTTTAGGGTTTGTCAGGTTGAGCCCAAACCTTCTTGAGTCCTCAATTAAATGGAAAATGAGGTCATTGCCATTGTGCCCCACGGTGCATTTTAAGTCGGATGATGTTGACGATAATAATTAAACTTTGATTTGATTGCGCCCGACACGAAAACTTGGCCAACAACTCAGGGCCTTCAGGTGGGAGGGCAGCTTGCTGCCAGTTTGCCAGAGTTGGGAAATTGTAAAAGCAGTGGAAAATCAGCGCGTAGGAGTTGCAAGAACTTTTTGCAGCGACAGCGACAGCGGCCGAGGGCATGGCTTTAAATATTGCATTATTGATTGCCATCGAAATTGGCAGAAAACAGAAATGGAAGAGCCATTCAGAGAGCCATTTAAATTGATTTTAAATCGAAATCGTTGTTGCTTTATTATCCTTACTATTTGCTTGCTTTGATCCCTTTAATCCCATTAAAACAAATGCCAAGAATTGCATATCAGCAGCAGCAGCAGCATAACTGGCACTAATCGTGCCCTCAAATCCCTGTCCAAATCCCAGCCCGCCCCAGTCGCATTCACACTTTGATTGGATCAGTGTCGGACCACTTGTTAGCCAGTGGAAGCTCAAAGAAGCATTATTAATTTAACGCCAGTGGCCAAAAACCAACTTTAAGCAAGCTTCGCTGGGAATCGCCAGCGATTCGGGGCCCAAAAGTACTCGGTGCTTATGTACTCGTCCTAAGTACTCGAGCGCCGCAAACTCGGGACTCGGAAGCATCGATTTGACCATTGGGACAGATGGCGGTGCTCCGTGGCCCTAAGACACTGCTCAAAAAATATTTTAAAAAAATCTAGGTAGAACTTGAAGCTTAATAAAAAAATTCTATAAATAATAAATATATATTCTTTTAAATTTAACGATAAAAAACATTATTACTAAGATTTATCTTTTCTCGGAAGCATCGATTTTTCCATTGGGACAGATGACTCTGGTCCGTGGCCCTATGACACTGCTTCAAAAAATCTAAATTAAATATACAGCTAAAGTTTGAACTTTAATAAATATATCCCATAAATAATACATATTTTTTATATTATTTTTGTGGGTGTTTAGTATCTTTATAATTATCTTCTTTATTATTTTTTATGAATTATAAGTTAAGCATTTTTAGTACCCATTTAGTTTTTCTTCTCTTTAAGATTTCTCCACAAAATTTTAGTCTTAAGATAATGCCTGTTAATTTAAATTCCTTAATAAAAACTCCCATATATATATTTTTCTTTGCGTGTACCCCTACGTATTCGTGACAAAACTCGGCAAAATCCTTGGGAGGATTTCAATTTGGCCTCTGGTCCCGGTCCCAAAATAGGGGAAACCACATAACATACATATCTGGCGGGATTTGTATGCCGTTTCCACCAATTAGTTGACAAATCGGTTCAGTGCCAGATTAAGCTTTCACTTGTGAGTTGCCTACCTATATATATAAGTCCCCTGATATCCCCCGATTTCTATATATGTACATGCACCAGCAGCCTGGCAATTAAGTGAGCCACAAAACTTGATTGGAATTTATTGTGGTTAAGGGAATCCCCACAAAAAAAAAGGAGGTCTAAGGACCGTTTCAATTATGACAGAGATCCATTTTCCTATTTTCCAATTTCCTGATTTTCCTTAAATAACTTTGGTTGAGAGCGGCCGCTGGGTAAACTTTTTCGCCAAAACTAATTTAATAACTTTTAATCAGGCTGCAAAAGGTTGAAAAATATTCATGGCGGGACTAAGCTGGAGTTCAGGTAAGTAGTTAAGGAATTATTTCGCGCATAATGCGTAATAAAGCCCTCATTAGCTGGTTTATTAAACTTTAAAAAAATGTCCCAAACTACGTTTTAAAAAAAAAATACTTCATTAATATTTTGACAAGCAATAAATAATACATTTTATCGGGATATTAATGTTTATATTTATTTGCAAGCTGTTTTTCCTAACCCTTTTTCTATTTTATATATATTTTATTTTAGGGCTGCTTTACCCTTGACAAACAATGTCATTAAAGCATAGCTAACCTGCCGGACATAATAGTAAAGCTCATAATCGGTACTGTTTAAATTTTATGCGTTTGTTTGTCAGGGAAAAGGATAAAGGCAACATAGTGGCAAAGGAAGGCAAATCATAAAACAAACTAAAGGGAGAAAAGTCCCTCTAAAAACTTATTTACTTCAAAGTTAAAGCGTCTTAAAAAGGAGAGAAACCTCCTGGCTCTTATTAAATGTACAGCCAAGGCTTAAGGCCCTCTTGTGGCTTAGAGTCTGCCACATATCCTGGCCGTTGTCAGTGCGATTATGGGAATGAGATGAGCTGCTCTTCGGCTCAAGTGGGGACGCACACTGACACTGCCAGTTGAGGGCATGGGATTATCCTTCAGGGAATTAAAGACTGGAAATGGAAATGGAAATGCAAACGGACATGGACATGGACATCGTGTAGGTGTAGGCGGTCAGAGGTGGTGGTGGTGGACTACGACTCACCGTATATAGGCCCGTTGCAGTGGCCCCCGACGACGAGGAGGATGCCGCTGCCGCTCCAGTGCTGCCGTAGTTGAGCTGCGAGTGATAGCCGCTGGAGAGGATCTTCTTGTGTGCGGATGCATGCGCCCGATACGCGCTCACGCTCAGTTTCATCCTGACATCCACTCGCCACCCGCCGCCTCCGCCTTCGCCGCCCCAACCAGCAGCTGCAACAGCTGCAGCCCACGACGCAGCCTGCGATGCGTTGCGTGGGCGCTGGCTAGCCTCCTTTGCTTGTTATCCTTGTGCCTATCTCCTATCTGCTATCCTTGATGTCCTTGCTCCGGCTCCGGCTGCTGCTGTTGCTGTTGTTGCTCTCGGTGCGTGGGCGGGCCTAGGGTCCGTGTCGTTGTCGTGGGCGTGGCTGTGGCTTCACTGTGCAATAATTAAGCTAATGTTGCCTTGGCTCCGGGTTGATGTTGCTGCTGATGTTGCTAGTGTTGCTGTTGTTGCTGTTGCTGCTGATGTTGCTGTTGTTGCTGTTGCTGCTCTGTTGCTATTGCAACCTTCTGTTGTTGCTGCAGTTATGGGCTCAGTTGCTGGCTGGTATTGCTGCTAGTGTTGCTGCTGACTTCTCCTGTTGCTGTTGCTGTCGTTGTATTTTCTATCAATGATGTTGCTGCTGGTGATGTTGCCGCTGCTGATGTTGCTTCTTGTTACTGAGGCTTATAATGCAGTTGCAGCTGTAGATGTTGCTAGTTCCGTTGGTGTTGCTATTGCAATTGTTGCTGTTTCTGTTGGTGTTGCTTTTATTTGTTTGTTAATTATTCCCAATGTTGCTATTGTTGCTACTGTGACTGTTGTTATGCTTGTTATTCTTTTTTTTTAATATTTCTGATGTTGCAGTTGCAGTTGTTGATGTTGCTCTTTCCGTTAGTGTTGCTATTGCAATTGTTGCTTCTCCTATTGGTGAGGCTTCTAGTTTTTTGTAAGTTATTTCCAATGTTGCTATTGCAATTCTGGTTCCTGCTGCAATTTCTGTGACTGTTGCAATGCTCGTATTATTTTTTTCTTAATATTTCTGATGTTGCAGTTGCAGTTGTTGATGATGCTCTTTCCGTTAGTGTTGCTATGGCAATTGTTGCTTCTGCTGTAAATGTTGCTTCTATTTTTATTTTATTAATTATGCCCAATGTTGCTTTTGCAATGATTGCTTCTCCTTCAATTTCTGTGACCGTTGCAATGCTTGTTATTATTTTTCGTTTTAATATTCCTGATGTTGCAATTGTTGCTATTTGCTTAGGTGTTGTTGCCTCTCCAACAATTGTTATTATTTCTGGTCCTGCTCCTCCTCCTCCTGCTGCTGTTGTTTTTGTGATATTTTTTAGGTGCTGCTGCTGGTGCTGCGGCTGCTTCTATTGTTTGCCGCGCGTCGCTTTCAAGTTGCGTTGAATTGGGCTTAATTGAGTGCCCAGAGGCGGCGACGTCTGACGGGGACTGAGGACTGAGGGCTGAGGACGACAGAGGACGACACCGTTTTCGCCAAAACGTAGGGCGTGCCGGCAGCAGTTTGCTGGCTCCAAAAGCAAGCTGGGAATGTCGACGACACACACAAAGGCAAACTTTTTATTGCCGCCTTCGGTGGCAGTCAGTTGCAGGAGGACTCGAGGTGGTGGCAGATGGGTATCTGGGTATCTGGAGGTGGAGGTGGAGAGACAAAGGTCCCCGGCGATGATGATGGACTGCTCCAGCCGCCTCCGCTGTTGTTGTTGTTTTGGTAAAGCGAAAGCGAAAGCGAAGGCCCGGACCCGGGTTCCGTGTCTGGGACTGCCTTAGCTGCTGCTCAGTTTTAGTTGGCCATAAACGGTGGAGCATGTAGAGAGCTGGCTGGCTTTTGTCCTTTTTTGCTCTTTACAGCGAGTGGTGTCCTGTTCCGGCTGCTGCTCCTGCTGCTGACTTGTCTCTGTGTGTGTCAGAGGCTCCCCTCTCTCCTTGTGCTCGCTTTTAATTGTTTGTAATTTGGTTTTTAGTGCCTTTGGTCGCTGTTTTCCTCTCCCCTCCTCTCTCTGTTACTCTCTTTTGTTGTTGTTTTTATTGTTGTTAAGGCCTCATGTCACTTTAGTTACAAGTATCTGTCGCATCTCCCGCATCTGCATCTCTATCTCTATCGCTAACTGTATCTCTATCTGTGGCTGGTCTTGTATCTGTATCTGTAGCGGCTGCCTGGCGTTGCTGTTGTTGCCTGCAGGCGGAGAAAACATTTAGGTGAGCAAACATTAAAGTGGAAATTAATTAAAATGTCTAACAACTGAGTTACGAAACATAAACAGACACACACAGAGAGAGAAACCTCACCGCTTTGTGGTCTAATTAGTCATAAACGAGCTTATGTAACTTTTGAATTAAAGAAGAATGTGAGAAATTAAATGAATATCTGATTAATTAAGTGAGAAAAGCTTAGACTGGTTTATTTTTCATTTTTCCTGGATTTTAGCGGGCTTACAAAAGCTTAGGTTGAATACTTTGCCCACAAAAGTAACTTTAGTTGGGGGAAAACATTAATAAAGGTGGCAAAAAGTAGGCAATTACTCAACAATTTTCATGTTATAAAATAATTGCATACTTTTGGGCGCCTTAGAAGGGGATTTTGATATTCTAGTTAAGTTAAACACTAATTAAGGTGCTGCCAAAATATTACCAACAGCAATTACTCATCAGTTTTCATGAAATAAAATAATTGCATACTTTTAGGCACCCTAAAAGGTGATTTGGAGGCTCTGGTTTTAAATAGATTTTCTGTGAAAATGTGCACTTCTTTTTCTGTCAGAAAAAAATCAAAGCATATTTTTAGGCGCCTTTAAAAAGTGATTTGGAAACCCTTAAATTGAAAAAGTAGCTATAAATCGCTATTTAAATAATTGTAGTTATTTTTCCTTCTTCCCCAAATAGTTTTTCCTTCCACAATGTACATTAAAACCCTTGCCTTAAATATTTTCTTACAGTGCCTCCACTGACACCTCGTTAAATGTGGGTTTTTCGCACTGTTACGATTTAGTTTTCACCGAATTCCAAGAACCAAAAGTCGTTTAAAGGGCAACCGCAGTTTTCTCTTTCGGTATTTTCCGCATTTCCCAGCCACCGCCGTCGTCGCCTTGTTTGGCTTGCAATTCAAATTAATATTGTTGAAGCTTGGCTAACACACACACACTCTGGCACACCTAGTCTAGCGCACACTCTGCCCCATTTGCAGTCAAATACGAAACTTTGCGCCCCGAAAGTCATCCGCAATAAATAGTCAACAAGGTTGTGTGCGTAGTCAACGGGGGCGGAGTTCATTAACTTTGCGGCAAGTTTGATTTGTGCGTAATTGAACCCTTTCCACGGACAGCGGACAACGGACAACGGAGAGCGGACACCGGATAGTGGATAAAGTTGACCAACTATTCCGTGATTGATGGCCAATGATTGATGGGGATCACGGGTGGCCGGCTTTTGGGGGAATTAACTTATTAGTGATAGCCAGTTGACCCCAATCAATCAGGCTGATTAGCTGCAGTTCGATTATCAATTATCAGCCTAGGGGCTGCCACCTATAACACATATTACTTGTGAGATTTAAATTAAATTAAATATATAATTAAATATATAATTAAACATACATTTATATATATTAAATAGGGATTTCTTAAGGTAATTTTTGATAAAATTAAATAATTGCATACTTTTAGGCATCTACAAAGGTGATTTGGAAACTCTGGACTTGGCTAGATTTTTAGTTAATTTAAATCCCTAATTGAGGTGCCAACAGTTTTCATCAAATTAATTAATTGCATATTTTTAGACACCTTAAAAGGTGATTTGGAAACTCTGGAGTTGAATAGATTTTCTGCAAAATATTCTAGTTAACTAAAATCCCTAATTAATTTTTTTAATCGAAGAACAAAGTTAACATTCAACTGTATTCATAAATAAACTCTCTTGTTAATGATTATCTACCCATAAATAATTTTACTTCTCTCTCCGCTAATAATAAAATCCAAATAAATTCTACTTGTCTTAATTAATGAATTATAATTGTAAAACACTCATTACTTGCCACAAAACCATTAAGCCAGGCTCATCGATCAATTAACCAACTCAATGGCCTGCCTTTGAATATTTATGGCAATTGTTTAGCAGCGATTTTTCCAAGAAATACAATCGCAGACTCGGACTCGGACTTGGACTCAATCAAGCGCAAGGCAATCAGCATTCATTCATTCCCGAAACTCCAGCCGCTGCTTATTTAACACCAAACTCCAATCGAGCGAGGGACAATCATTAGGCAATCAATCGAGCATCATGGCCCACTCAATCTCGGAATTCATTCATTTCGGCGTCAAATCGAACACTCAACATTCACTTAGCGTTTACTTTGGGCATTCATTTAGCATTCATTTAGCATTCACTTAGCGTTCACTTGGCATTCACCCCGCACCGATATTCATTACATAGACAATAACTGACGGGTTTTATGACGGACTGGGACGGCGACCGAGGGAGTTTCCTTTATCCTTGTTTTTCATGTCTCCGAAAAGGCTGTAAACATGTCGCAAATGTAAATCAAAAGTATGACATTGCTCCGCGAATAAGATATTGCTCGGTTGGTTCCTGGCGGACTTGTAACTTTGGTAACAGGCCGCGGCGCCGGAGGAAGCTTTTAAGTTAAAACCAGAAACTGGTTTCACTGACAGGACACGGCGATTGGCCATAAAACTCGCAAGCAATTACAACGCAGAATCCATTGAGCCGAAGGCAAACATTCAATAAAGACTCTAAACTAAATAAATGAAGACGGAGACGAGAAGGCACAGGCTCTTCGTGGATTGACGTGAGCTTTTACACTGCCAAGAAAAAATAATAAAAGGTTTTTAATTAAATATGTAATTAATTTTCCATCGAAAAACATAAATGCTATCCCTTTAAATAATCTTTCTTGAGTTTTCTTTAACATTATTCCCTAAAATATATTAATAATAACCTTCTTAAGGCTTGATATTTGGAACCCTATTTTTCCCTGTGCCTCTACTTCATCTCGAAGAGTCGATGGATTGCACCTGTTGGCATCTTCAATATACACACAACGATGGCACATAAAATGTAATTATAAAGCATTCAAACATCCGCAAAGGAGATAAAAAAGAAAAAAAAAAACTGGGAAAAGAAAAACCGGGGCTACCGTTGCGGCGGAGTCGCTGGAGGGCAGGGGTCAGGGGTCAGGTTTCAGGGTGGGGCCAGAGGGTGCAAACAAAGTAAGAGACTTAACACTTTGTGCGAACGCTTAACCAGCTTAGGGCAAGGAGCACAAGGAGCCGCCGCAGCAAGTTTTATGAGTTTTTGCCTGGTCAGAGAGGCAGCAGCAGCAGCAGCAGTGCCCATCGGCCTCAGAATGTGCAGGATACAGGATACAGCGGGTATTTATTCGATGGGTTGGATATATGTATGGCACACAACAGATTAGGGATGGCAAGGAATATTCATATTAGGTGAGGTATTATTCAAATTCTTGATAATTAGAATTTTAAACTAGCTTTTATTTAAGTAGCAAAATAAAGATTTTCGATATTATATATATTTTTTGCTATAAGCTTAGAAATAGTTTTCTTTCTTAAGAAAATAAATAATATAGAAATATTGTTATCGATTTTTTTTAAAAAGGTATTGAAAGCGATTAATTTATCGATAAACCTTAGCCATTATTTTTTACTGGAAGAAACTTTATTTAAAAGGCCCAAAATTCTTGCATTTTTTAAAGAACGAATTCCTTAAAGAAATTTAAAATATATTGTTATCGAATTTTCTAAAATGTGATATGGAAAGCATTAAGTTTATCGATAAGCCAGAGCCGTTTTTTTACTGCTAAATCTTGTTAGCCTTTGTAATTATCCCCATACAGAAATTTTAATTAAAAGGCCAAAAATTCTTGATTATTTAAAGAAATTCAACAAAAAATGTTGTTATCGATTTTGTTAATATTAAAATCGACATATTTATCGATAAACCAATCCGATCTTTGTGCTGGATAATCTCGCAAGCTTTTATAAATATCCCCACTACAGAAACTATAATTAAAAGCCTCGAATTTCTTGCTTTCTTAATACTTTCGATATATTATAAAAGCAATTAAAGCCGATATATTTATCGATACACTGAAATAGGATTTTCTCGATTGCTTTTCGACATACATCCCTAACACAAACACTTAGTTGTGTGTATGTACAGTATTTGCGGACGTATCTGCGCATTTTTCTACATAAAACTCAATGAAGCATCCACTGACAGTCGGGGGCGATAAGGAAGGAAGGAGCAACGCTGGCAACGGCTGCTGCTGATGCTGCTCCTGATGGCGATGCTGATGTTGCTCCTTCGCCGTCTCCGTCGCCGTTGCTGTCAACGTCGCCTTCCCCTGCCGATTTCAATTTCAAAATGTACGCTCCATTGGGCAGTAAAAACCCCCTCACAGCCAGCAACCAGAGGCAACCAACAAGCTCCGAGATCCCCTCTATTTCAGAGGCACCATCACAAAAAGTGACATTAAAAAATGGTAGCCACTTGTCAGGCGGAGAACGGAGAGCGAAGAAGCGAATATTTATCAAAAACTTATCGGCGGGGTCACGCGGCGTATGCGTTATGTAAAATTCATATTTAAAGCCCCGGCGAAAATCAGAAAATCACACAAAAAGCAGGCACAGCATTTTGATTGGTTTCTGGTCTCGTTTCTGGCTTTTGCCTTCTGGCCTCCCGTCTCTGGTCCCTGGCCCTTGCTGGTTAATTAAAGGGACACGTGTCCCGTTCCGATCTGGAGCGCGCCAAGAAATTTACATTAAAATGCATGACATTTTCTATATCTCTGTTTTTTTGTGGGCGACTCTGGGTTGGGACTTTAAAATATGAGCGATGGCAGCCGAGATAAAAAAATGAGGGATATACGTATAGTAGAGCTCATGATTATAGCTGTACGAGCTGGAAATTGGGTTTAAGTCTCTTGGCCTTAAAAACTTATTTCGTCAGGATTTTATTTAGTCTTTATATTCATTAGAATAAGTAAGAAACTTTTACTTTTTGTCAGGGATTATCCCGAATTTATTACAAGTAATATATTAATCGCTCTCATGCTTATCGACTTAAATGTATTAAGTTATCGATTATTTATCGAAAAAATAAATCTCAGTAATTTACTTAAATTTCTCTCATAAGAAACTCAAACTTCTTTCCAGAGGTTATCTCAGATTTATTATAAGTTATTTATCAATCATTTTCGAGTTTATATTGATAGTGAAAATCGATAAAAATATATCGATAATGATCGTAAAAATCGATCAAAATTTATTAATTTATCGATTATTTATCGACAAAATAAGTCTCTGTACTTTACTTAAATTTCTCTTAAAAGAAACTCAAACTTCTTTCCAGAGATTATCTCAGATTTATTATAAGTTATTTATCAATCATTTTTGAGTTTATATTGATAGTGATAAAAATATATCGATAAAAATATATCGATAATTTTGCAATTTATTATTTATTTTATTTGTTATTAAACCGTTTCTATTTTTATAAATATTCTTCACACTTTTTTAAAGCTATACTTTCACCCCCATCTGTACGAATGTATTTCCATCTCAACTCAAGTGACAGGGATTTCCCCAAAAAAAAATGGAAATAGAAAATAGAAAAAAGAAAATAAAAAACAATAAGAGGCGGAGCAGGGAAATATTAATGATGAAAAAAAGAACATATAAGAGATACAACTACGTAGCACGTACATATGTACGCCGATGTATATCCCCAAATAGGACATCGATAAATCTCTCTGCCAAAATCCTCGCTTGACCCACATATTTCGCTTAAAAGTTGGCCGGCGCTCCTCTTTTTGTTTGGTTCTCATTCAAGGCAGGCCAATTGCGATTTAAGTTAGGTAAGAAACTTGGCCAGAGATCCGCAGCCAGATACAATTGTGCTTTTTGTCCGTTTTATATTTTCCTGTATACTTCGTATATATGTTTATTTCTTCCTTTTGGTTCGGTTTGTGGCTCGTGCTCCTTTTCGCAGTTTTTCCTTCGTTTTGTTAAGCAATCCCTTATCAACGATTATGTCAAATGTTTGGCCACTAAGTAGCCAAACTGCTGTCCACTAGGCTCTGATTCTTTGTCCTGTTTTCAGTATTTTTTTCTCATTCTTTTTCACATTTTCTTGTTGCTGTTGTTCCCGGGGGTTGTTGGGGTTTACAGGGTTTTCAGGGCGAATGTTGTCTTAAGACCACAACAAGGAGGGATCGGAGCAAAGAAATCGTGTATGTTATGAATATGAAGTTGTGTAGGCAGCCAAAGCCAAAGCCAAAGCCAAATGTTGCCATTGCCATGCATATAGCCGGGACTTGAGTGATTCCGGAATGCGGTGTGCGGTATGCGGAGTAGGTCAAGCAGCAGCTGCTGTCCTGTGATGTCCTGTCTCCCCCAAGCTCATGTAAATTTTGTAAACTGAGCCGCAGCATAAATTAGGATGAGACAAGATTTGCATGAAAGAGCATCACCGCAGTGCCATGGATTAGACCCTCCTCCTCATCCACTTCAGCTTGCAAATGCCGCAGAGGGAATCAACAGGGATGCTAGCCACCTGATAATCCGATTAATATCGCACAAATATATCAGTAATATCAGTGGCAATTTTAATTTTAATTTAATTATCAGCATTTGCCAAACAAAAACATTATTGTTCAATTTTCAAGTCAAAAACAATAATGCTCAGCTAAGCCAATTTATTTTAAATGGAAAATAACAAATTAAACTCGTTAAACTTTAAGCCAGGTACATTTCCAAACAAATTTTGAATGAAAAAAGCATCAGTAAGCGATGCCAAACAAATGAAATAAAATAAACGCAATTGAAAAATACAGGAAAAAATAAATAAAATGAAATGAATGTGATAACACGTCGTTTACTCGGCACTAAATACATTAATTGATTCGTTGAACTTTTTCCGCCATTGCACCGCGTTTAAATGTATCAAACTAAGTGGAAAAAGCTTGTGTCAATACCAATTTAATATAAAACGAGGGGGAAAAAGTTCCTTCAAACGGATAACTCTGCAAATAAATTCACATAATTAAATAAATTATACAGAAAATGTATTAAGCTTGATAAGGGAATTAATTAATGCAAGTTTTAGATACAAATGCCATCTATTTAGGAATTTATAGTAAATAGAAACAGTTTCTCTGAATTTTGAAATATAAAGAGGAATGTATTTATATTTTAAGTAACCAACCCTTGAGTTTAAGCTAAGAATATAAAAAGTGTCCTTCAAAGGAATAACTCTGCTAATAAATCCACAAATTTAAATAAATCATACAGAAAATGTATTAAACCTGATAAGGGAATTAAATAATGCAAGTTTTAGATACATATGCCATCTATTTAAGAATTTATAATAAATAGAAACAGTTTCTCTGAATTTTCTTAAACTGAAAAATATTTAAACAAAAGATACGAATTTATATTTGAAGTAACCAACCCTGGAATTTAAGAACATAATTTAAATTGATTAAAAATTTAAAACAGCATAAAATATAATAAAAAATATAATATTATTATAACATAAATAAAATAATAAATAATAATAATTATAATAAGTAAAATAAATACTTAAAACAAAGTTTAAGGGCACCTTTAGAGTTTTTAACTAAAGAAACAATAGTAAGCTCATAGCTCTATACTTCCCCCATTTCCAAAGGCAAAAATCTAGCAAAAACCTGACAAATTTTTCATCGAATCAAGACCACCTCGATAATAATCGAAGGCCCTTTTTTTTGGGGGCTGGAACTTTTTGTTCCTTTCGTTATGCGTTTTGGCTTTCAGGCAGCTCGTTACGTGGATTGCCTCATGCATAAACATGACACTCAGTCAACGCCAGGCGGAGGTGCCTCAGCTCCTTCGGAAAACCCGTTCCTGGGCCATCGCAGCCATCCCCTCATTTGCAATTTGTGCGACTCTGATTTTATATCAATTGCCGCAGTCGCTCTCCGGCGGAAGCCCGTATCGCTCATACGCCGCGTAAGCCGGCAGCATATAATAAATTCGCTTGAAGACGGTGCGCGGCGGCACCTCTTAAACCGATTTATTTATCGCCAAACCCGAAGGCAAAACCAGAAACCCGGGCGCTTGTAATAAAGGTCATATATCAGACAGGGACGGAGACTCCGGTCGGAATCCTTTGCCTTTGCCTTTCCGTCTGTCTTCCTGTTTGTCTTCGATTCGAATCGGGGATTGCCTGCCGGTGATTTATATCGTCGAAGGATGGCTCGGCTCGGAACCCTTTGGAGACTCTATGTAAATAAGCCAAGGAGCCAAGGAGTGAAATTCAATTAAAAGAAAAACTGTTTTCGCTGGGAAAGAAAGGAATAATGCAATTACGAACACATACACTCTCTTGCTCTCTCCTCGAAGCTTATTTTTCGTACGGCCTTCGGTCCGAGCCGGAGCCGGAGCCGGGGCCGAGCATAAACCGTAACCGAAAGCAATAAAATTATTAAGCCACGGAGAGAGAGAATAAAGTGAACGCTGGGGAAATGTGAGCACACATCATGGGATCCGGATAGCAGGATAGCCGGATGCCCGGATACGGAGGATGTCGGCGGCGGCATGTCGGGACACCGGGATCCTTGCTTGCCTTGCTGCCTCCTGCATGAAACATGATGCAATGAACGCAATCACCAGGCATTATCATCTCCCCGTCGCGTTGCGCGACGTAGCGACGCAGCGGGCAAAGTGAAAAATCATTCGCAGAGACGTTGAATTTTTAATGCACTTTGGCTCTCGATTTTTGTGGCGGCTCACCGCATCGGATGACTGGATAACTGGAATGGCTTGGCTGGGGGATGGATGGGACCCTGGCGATTGTCGCTTTAAGTGTGTTACGTAATTGTGCCTGTCTCCTTGGAGTTGCCTTTATTTTTTCGGCCACCTTGCTTAGCATTCGAAAGGCTCCACCAGGCGTATACGTAATGTGGCCCTCTCTGGCCCGTAATAAACTAGGAACCAAGAAGGAGCCTGGTCCACCTTAAATCCAAGTCTTTAAGAGCCATGTTTACCTCGAATTAAAAAGAAAAACACACTCAGGTTGTGTTATGTTTACGTAACAAGGCTTTGGGCTGTGCCCCCGGGGCGTATGCGTAACAAACTAGCTTTTAAGAGCATCAAGTTGACCTAAAATTATATTTATATTTGCTTTTTCACAAAATGTTGGGAAATTTAACTAAGAAAAATGTATAAATAAAGGATTTTAAAAGCTTATTCCCTGGAAATCAGAAAAATACGTCAAGGATTTGCAAGAACTATATTTATATTTTCTTTTGCACAAAATTTAAGAGATTTAGTTGAGAAAAATTTACAAACAAAAGATTTTAAAAGCTTATTCCCGGGAAAATCATGTTATGAATAATCCCAGCCAGGCTTGTTATTTTTAAAACCAATTTAATGTCATCTCCCTGAGGACCCTGGCTTCCTTCCCCCGATTGAGACACACCTGATGCATTACTCCAATCACACCTGCTATTTCTAGGTGGGAAAGGAATGAATTGAATGGATTTGGCTCTGCGATTCTCGCAATAGTCGCTGCAATTACCTACCAGGCCTCGCTCGCAGGTCCTTGCCTCGCTTTTCAGCTTGACTAAACAATTTTTCAATGTCGGAACTTTGCCACCTTTGGCTGCCGTTTGAAAAATTGAAAAACGTTTTAATGGCAGCCAAAGCGGCAGCGGCAGCGGCGGCGGCAATGGAAATTAATGGCCAGCTGTTGGTGGCTGCCAGCGAGTTGCCAGGCGTTTAATTTCGCTCAATCGCTTCCAAACGCCATATTACGCATACGCCGCGTGGCCTGCTAATGCAATTGGCAATAGAGTGGGGCTGGCTCTGGCTCTGGATTAGCCTGAATTGGCTTAATATCAGCAATACTGGCGGGGCTGGATAATAAAGCATTCCCAGTGGAGCTGTCTCGCTGCTTTAACGATAAATTACGAAAGGGAATTGCAATGGTTTTCGAGTGAGAAGAATGCGCTTTAATTATGAAATAAAGAAGAGCTTAGGGAACTAGCATTTTGTAAAAACAATCAATTTATTGGCCACTAAGTATTTTATAAATTTTTAATTGAATTTTATGAGGCTTAAGCCTACACCAATCACAGCCGAAAAAGCATGCTTGCTTATTTATTTACCAGCTGCATGAATTATTCCCCGGTCGTGTCCAAAAGCATGAACATAAATGTAACAAACACTGAAAGCTATGCTTTCGGCTCTCGGCTTTCAGCTTTCGGCTGTGTTAAGCCCAATCCAAGGACAAGGACACGTACGTATGTACGCCTGGAAAAAGTGGCCATGAAATATGCATGCCGGGAATTGTCCGTCTATTTGTGAGTATTTTCTTTTAAAAACCGAATTGATTTGTCGGCACATAAATAAGTTATTATTGGAGGCGGAGTAAGAGGCTCTCCGCCATTGACAATTTTCAAATAATCAAATCTGAATATCTGAATCTTCAACAATGGCGTCTTAACATCCGCCTGTCACTTTCACTTTCACTTTCACTGGCATCCCTCCCTCATTTCCGCTCACACTGACACGCTTCATTGGATTGGCCCCTTAATGCCTTTGCACTTAATTGCAGCTCAGAGAGAGCAGAGGGGGAGAGGTGCCGAAAGGAGCATAATTATTTAACGCCTCGCATCAATCAACTTTTGTCTGGCTGCAAAGTGTAAGCTAATTAGCTTAAATATTTAATTGAGGCAAATAAAATCTGGGCTCGGGAAAGTGTCTGAAAGTATGCAAGGAGCCGAGGCACGCACACACATAATTGCCACACACAACTCGTTCGGCAGATCCTGGGGCTCCTCCTTAGGCCCTGCCCCCGCCGCCTGTCAATTCGCATTCAAATGATGAACGGCGGTTGGACGCAGGACCTTTTGGGGGGCCGGGGGCGGGGCCAGGTCACAGTCAGTCAGTCACAGGAGGACCCCCGCATGTGCGTCAAATTACTTCCGCTGGATTTGAATTTGTTGTTGAGGCTGGCGACACACAAAGTGCACGGGGAGAAAAAAGGAAAAAAATTAAAAAAAAAAAAATTTTAATAAAAAAAAATAAAAAAAAAAAATTTTAATACAAAAAAATTCAAATAAAAAAAAAGAAAAGAAAAAATAAATAAAAAAAAATACCAAAGGCAAGAATATATAAATATATCCTTGTGGATTATTTCCTTGAAATGATATTATTTATGATCCTTTCAAGAAAATTGTCCACAAAGTTACATTTTTTTTTTTTGAAATTTTTTTATTTTTCCGTTTTCTATTTTCCTGAGACTTCTCTTGAAATTATAGAAATAATGACTCATAATGGACATTTTAAGGGCAAGCAGTTATAAATTGATCCTTTCAGCTTATTAAGCTGATATTTCAGTTAATTTCCTAGAAGGTTCATAAATAAAATATTTCTTGGAACCTTCCCTTGAAATTATAGAAATAATTCTTCAATTTTCAGGTCAGTGTGGGTGCCATTCAGGGTAAAAGGATAACCAACTCAGAGCAGACTCAGCTGGCTGAGCTTGTTCCCATCAAATGGCACACACACACCCGCACACCCTCACACTTGCACTCACACAATTACACGAATGACAGGAAAAGTGCGCACAATGCGCACGAAAGCATGAAAGGCAACATGGAAGAGCGAAGAGCGAAAAGCGGGAAAAGGGAAAGTGCCAGGGAAGTGGCAGGGGGGAAGCTCAAATGTGAAATGTGTATGCAATGAGCGCGGCGAAGAGAAATGGAAAAATTATAAAATATACGCACACACACACACACACACTCATCCAGGGAAGGCAGATGAATGCCAATTAAGCCTACACTTGAACCCCAGCTTCGTCGAAGGACGAAGGACGTTGAATGAAAGGCAAAATGCCGCGTCCGCCTGCTCCTCGTGACTGGCAATCAACAAAAGACGCTCGTCGAAATAATAAATGCGTTAAAAAAGGCACAGAACACACACGCAACATACGCGACACGCATGCAAACATACACTGGGAAAAATAATTGTTAATTAGCTTATGCTTTAAATAAAAGGAAATAAATAGGGTAAAGCCAACACACATATCGATATTATATTCAAGTAATGTTTGCTTTGCTAGAAATATCAATGAAATCGATAAGAATATCGATTGATATGAACTATTTGGGTATCGATATATATCGATTGTAGGGTTTACCTTTATGCGTTAGTATTTCGATGGTATATATGGAGAATATTATTGGGATATTAAAATCGTAAAGTCTAAATATAGATTGATATTATATTCAAGGTACTTTTGCCAAAATAACAATTAAATCGATTTGAATATCGATTAATAGGAAATATTTCAGTATCGATATATATGTTTATTAGTTAAAATTTCTATAATATTATCAATTAAGGGTTATACCCTCACAAGTTATATTAATAATTTTTATTTATAATAATATATAATAATTATAAGTTAATTTTAATAATATTTATTATATGATTTATCTATGTATCGATATGTATCGAACTATTTGGGTATCGATATATATCGATTGTAGGGTTTACCTTTATGCGTTAGTATTTCGATGGTATATATGGAGAATATTATTGGGATATTAAAATCGTAAAGTCTAAATATAGATTGATATTATATTCAAGGTACTTTTGCCAAAATAACAATTAAATCGATTTGAATATCGATTAATAGGAAATATTTCAGTATCGATATATATGTTTATTAGTTAAAATTTCTATAATATTATCAATTAAGGGTTATACCCTCACAAGTTATATTAATAATTTTTATTTATAATAATATATAATAATTATAAGTTAATTTTAATAATATTTATTATATGATTTATCTATGTATCGATATGTATCGAACTATTTGGGTATCGATATATATCGATTGTAGGGTTTACCTTTATGCGTTAGTATTTCGATGGTATATATGGAGAATATTATTGGGATATTAAAATCGTAAAGTCTAAATATAGATTGAGATTATATTCAAGTTACTTTTGCCAAAATATCAATTAAATCGATTTTAATATCGATTAACAGGAAATATTTCTGTATCGATATATATGTTTATTAGTTAACATTTTTTTAATATTATCGATTAAGGGTTATATCCTTATTAGTTAATATAACAAAAATTATTATACCTTCACATATTGTGAATTATCCTTCTTAAAACTAATAAATGTTTTCTGCGCTTTATCGATATGCTATCGACTGTAAAATCGATATTTCCGATAATTAAAATATCTGAATTTAATCTATATTTTTATCGATAACTCACAACTGAATTTGTAAAGGCTTTATTCGCTATTTTTTCGTCCTGTGTACCAGCATCCTGACATCCTTACATGTGTAGGTTTTGTGTAAAATAAAAAGAACACAGTGCAGGGGCGTGACGAAGTGCCGCTAAAGGGGGCTCTAGGGGCTGGTGGGTGGGGGGAGGGGGTGTTCCTGACACGGCCAGAGGATCTTTATGGGCGAGAAGGGGTCCGTACAAGCCAACTCAAGTCAAGTCGAGGCGCAAACACAAAAAGGAAGGGAAATTGTAATAAAAATAATTGACAACTATTTGACATGCCTCATGTCCGCACACACGCAAAGGCCATGCAAACACCCCTCGAAAAAGTGATGGTGTGTGTGGCTGTGTGTGCTGGGTCCCTGGTGTGCATTTACAGGGGCTTCTTCCAGTCATTTGGCTGCCTTTCCCCCCCGTTGGTAGTCCAGAAGGAAGCGTATAAAGATGATATTTCATCGCCAGCTAATTGATGGATGCTTCACAAATTATGTTTCCCACATTCCGAAAGCTTTTGCCAATTTTTCAAAGCAAACGGAAACTTTTACATCGTCCTTGGGAAAATAGAGAGAAAAGTTTTTTTCCTTTGGAATTTAAGGAGCTATTAATTTTCAAGAAGATAATGTGGGACTTGATAAAAAGTAGAAATCTTTGAGAGTTTTTCTATTTTTTCAATTTTAAATTTTAATTTATTTAGTTAAAAATTAGTAACCGTTTTCTTGGCTTATTTTTAACACATTTTTAAGGCTTTAAAAATAAATTTAGTGTGCCATTTAATTGAGCTGCGTTTACTTATGAAAATAGTTTTAAAATATTACCAAATTCTTCATTTAGAAAAGCCTTTTCAATTAATTTTTTTCCAGTGACCGAAAAACAAACTTGGAAATGGATTCTTCTTATTATTAGCCACTGACCCGAGTCCGAGTTTGAGTCCTCGTCCTCGTTTTCGTCCTCGTCCCCGTCCTGCTCCTCATCCTTGTCCCGAAATATGTGTACAAAGGTCTACAACCCTTTTAGGCCAAATGCCGTGATTGATTGCAGCTGGCAAGCAAGTCGGACGTACAATCAATTTCTCGGCAGCAGGATAATTAAATAAAAATTGTACAGAAAGAGGATGGTTGCCATCAGTTGAGGATTCAGTTTTGCATAAAGCACAAAATTATGTTTGATTGATGCCAGCCCGAGCCCTTTCGAGATGAAACAAAAAAGAGGTCGAGTGTTAAGTGTTGAGTGTTGAATGTGTGTGTGAGAGCTGGGAGTCCAATCAAAATGGAAATTAATGGCGAGAAGTGTCTGTTACACGGCCCGGGGAACATTCGAATGGAACACGTTCCGGCTAATAGGCACGTACCACGCTACTGCCACTTCCCTGGCTCCGAATGGCCAAGATGCGGCGATAAAGCCGGCTGGCAAATGAGTTAGTTGCCGTCCGTCCGCCGAAAGGACATCTCATCCTCCTCCGCCTCCTCCTCCGGAGATGCTCCGTGTTCCGTGTTTTACGGTTATGGTTCCGGGTATTTGGCTTCACGGCTAATCGAAAGCCAAGGTAAACACAAGGACCCAAGGTATCCGAAACAAAACAAGAAAAAAAGGAAATGAAGAGGAAAAACCAGAATAAAAGGGAGCCCAGTTAAATTAGAGAAAATGTGAAAAGAAGTGGAGCTGCTTAAGTGGGCTTGGGGATAACGGGAGTTGGTTTATTCTAAGCTTAATAAGGGGATAAATGAAAGAGATTTGTTAATTGTTGAAAATCTATTTAAGAGAGCTCATTAAATATACTATATTTCATGTTCGCCCAAGTTAGTCTCTGTGATTAATAGCTTTAATAACAATTAATTGTGCTCTCTGCGAGCGGTTTTGTTTCTGTTATAACCATTGTAATCCCCATTTATTCGCTTTCCCCATTATTCCCACTTGCAACAGCCAAAGCCAAACAAAGCAGAAAGAAAACCGCTTTGGAAAAACATGCAGCGGCGCTCAGGAAACTCTTTTCAAGCGATCAAATCTCGTTTTTCACACATTCCCCTGCAGGGCTCCTTTACATTCTCTCGGCCAGCGTAATAACATTTATAAATAATCTCTATAAAACCTTTTTTCAACTTGGCATCCATTACGGACACATTTGTCCGGACTCTCGGGCTCTCGGGCTCTCGGATACTCTGGCACACCCGAGGACACAGATCCTGGCAGACCATAAAATCAAATCAACTGAAAAGTAACAAAAAACTTGGCCAACTAAATGCAATTTATGAAAAAGCACACACTATCGGTGTCGGCATGTGTGTGCAATGTGGATATACATATTCATACATGTGTGTGTGTGTGTGAGTGACAGGACTACAATGCAGTCCTTGCCTTTCCTTGGCCACATGTACATGCATACAGCTCTGTGTCTGTGTCTGCGTTGAGTGCATTTCGTGCGTTGGCAGCTCATCGTTGGTCTCTGTAATTTCATTAGGGCAGTAGGACAAACCCACACAACCAGCACAGCACACACACACCCTTTTATACACACCGAAAAGATGGAATTGGTAACTGAACTCTGGCTAATTTTATAGGAATTTTAACTGGCATATATGGCTAAAAGTACTGACAAGCAAGAACTTTTTAAGCACCGCATCAAACGCCAAAATGTAGGCAATGATTTCTGCAAGCCAAGCACTGCATACTTTTGAGGGCTGCCTGCAGGAAACAAAAAACCCGAGAAGGTAAAATGGCTCCTGTTACCCTTCAACTTGTCCGATTTAGTTGGAATTTTTGATGAAGCATAAAAGAAGTAACAAGATATTTTTCTCAAAAACGTCAAAACTGAAATAACACTTTGAAGGAACCTGGAGAGACTTAAAGTTAAAAGTATACAACTCAGCTTAATAAATTGTGATTTTAGGTAATCTGCCCAATGTTAAATCTAGATATTTTCTTATTTTTTAAAACCCCATTTAGTCTCTGCCTAACTTCAATCGCAAAATTTTAAATCAAATCATTATTCCAAGAACTACGAATTGTTGCTTTCAGAGTTAATGAGGCACAGGCCGGGCTTAACATGGCATTCAGTATTTTAATCCGATAATTTCTGCCTCATTATTGTGTAATTCCCTTTGATAACTGAAACGTAATTCAGAGAATTGTTCAGCACTTTAATTAAGGGAAACACAAAGCCTAAGTTCCCATTTAGATTTAAAGTTTATAAAGCCACAAATTTGATGAATACTTTTTTTCTCAGTGACTGCACACACACACTAGCAGCGCTCAAAGGACGTGTTAAGGAGCTGAGCTGAGCTGAAATTCAGTTCACTTTCACTTGGTGCCAAGCCCCAGCCCCCTCCCCCCTGTGAGTGTCATTCAATCAATAATAAAAAAAAAAAAAAATGAGAGGAAAAAAAGGGAAATCTCCGCCCGGCTTTGGCATAGTTTTTTTACCCCCTGCAAATGTGCACGAAGGAATCAAAATCAAAAAGGCTTTAACAATACTTTTCGTCTTATGCGCGTACCATATTATGTAATTGTAGGGCTAACACACACACACACACACACCCAGAGCCAGTGAGTCTGTGTGGGTCTGTATGGGTGTGTGGATGAGGGTTGAGGGAACCGAGGGAGAACTACTTCATTTCTTGGCATTTCCTTTTGGCATTCGTAAAGAGAAGAGAAGACGCACACACATGGTCTTGTATTTTTGTGCCCGCTTCTAGGTTTTTATTATTATTGCTGTCACACACACAGCCACACAACCCACACACTGGCAAACACTCACACATGAGGGAGAGAGAACAACACACCGAGGCCAGTACAGTGAGCTTTCTCTTTTTATTTTTATTTATAATTTATTAACAGAGAACAGATTAATCATCACCTATGGTGCAAGCTAAATATTTAAGGAAATATTTTAATTTTTCAATTTATCCTTAAGTTAAGAGAGTTATAGAGAGTCAGAGTATAAAGTAATATCCTATGAGAGCTTCAATATTGTCAGTAATTTAAGTACTCTTCCCAACACTAGTCTAGAGCAATATTATCAGTAATTTATTAATTTTATCAAAACTACTCCGGCACAAATTAAGTTTGTTTTCGCTTCTCAAGACTTCTAAAAAATAAAATAAAAGGAAGGAAATTACAATTTTTAATAAAAATATATATATATATATGTATATATAATAATATAAAATAATATTATAAAGGCCTCACTCAAGTTCCAAAGGAAAATAGAAAAATAAGTAGAGCCAGAGGTGTAGACATATCATATGAAAGCTTCTATATTATCAGTAATTCTTTGCATTTCCGCAAATGAAGTTATTTACGCTTTCCAACACTATTAAAGATTAAATTACAATTTTAAATAAAAAAGGTATATTTTTGTAGTTACTTAAAATAGCACAATAATGATTTTATAATTTATTATCAACAACAGAGTTCCTTATATCTTTCCATTGAAATAATTAGGCAGCTAAAACTTCTAAGAAATAACAAATTAATTAATTAATTGCTGAAAATTAAATTAATCATTTTTCATTCACCGTAACGAGGGCGACCTGTATGCATATACAAACATGTCGTCGTCTGCTTTGCCATTGTCCTTCCTCATAGTCGGCATCTTTCCTTGGCGCGCTCTCGGAGAGAGCTCTCTCGCTCGCTCTTCTTCTTATTTTTCTACTTCTTCTCAAGCATCTCGCTGCGGTGATGTGTAAGTGTGCGTGTAAGTGTGTGCAAGTGGGTGTGTGTGTGTGTGTGTGCGTTACTTTTGCCGCTTCTGCTTCAGTGTTTATTTTGTGAACATTTCGAATGTGACTGCTGGCCGAGTGTCATTTTATTCTCCACTCTCGCTCTCGCTCTGCCTCTCTATTCTTCTCCGCCATTCCCTGCTTTTTTTCCTCTCTTTCTTCTGCTTAATCTTCCACTTTCGGCCTCTCTGTGTGTGTGTGGCTGTGTGGGTGTGTGTGAGTGCTTGTGTCATTGCCATTAATTAAACACGTTTATGGCCGAAACAGGCCAAAGAAACAGGGGAAAAAAAGAACACAAACAAAAACAACAGAGGCAGCAGCAGCAGCAGAAGCGAAAAAAATAAAATATAATAAAAATAAAAGTAAATAAAAGGAAGGAAATAAAAGCGCCGCAGGCGGGCGGCCACTTTGCACATTAAATTATCGATTATGACATTCATTCACAGCTCGGTACGAAAATAGCATCAGCAGCAAAAAAAATCAGCAGCCAATCTGGCTAAAAAGCTTCCCAGTCCCCATCCCCAGCCCCCGGCCCCATTTTCCGACCCCCCTTGCATACATTTTGGGGCCATCAAAGTCGACAAAACGACCAGCGGCGAGCAAACAAATAAGGCAAACATTTTGCAGGCGGCGGGCCGAGCATAC
Source organism: Drosophila auraria (assembly GCA_008042615.1). Classification (NCBI taxonomy): domain Eukaryota; kingdom Metazoa; phylum Arthropoda; class Insecta; order Diptera; family Drosophilidae; genus Drosophila; species Drosophila auraria. The sequence goes on from VNJW01009563.1 coordinate 26,373, forward strand.
ACGGCGTATGGGCAACGTCACTGTCACCGCTGCAAGAATGTCGCCAATGACGTGTGTGTGTGTGTGTGTGCAAAGTAATGGTGAAAATATTTGGAAGCCGCCAAGGTTAAGTTTTTATTTTAAGTTTTTTTGTACCAAATTTCCCCTAAAAATAAGAACTGCACCCATAAAAGGCACTTTTTAAGCTTGGTTTAAAGTTAACATTGAGGTTTAAAAGTTGCCTTTGGGGGTATAACAATTTATAGTTAACAGAAAAAGTAGTTTTGCATTTAAAAGAATTGTTTTGAATTAATAAAGAAATTTACATATACCCTAACATATTTTTAGAGGCATTTTTAAATGATTTAAAGGCCATAGCAACCCTGAATATTCGAATTTTTAAAAGGATTATATTGAAGTTGGGAAATTAGAGGAATTTACGTAGTTTTCTTGGACAAATTTATATGAAATAGAATAAAAATAATAAGGAATACTTTAAAACACAAAATTCACTTACAGATTTTCTAGAAAATGGTTTTCCATAAAATTAAATATTTTTCTCTAATATATTAAGTAATAACACATTAATCCCATTATATGGTATTTAAATATTGATTTTCTACACACTGACATAGCTCTAAAAATCCGCAGAAAAACACAATAACACCCAATTAGTAATTTATCCAAATATTTAATTTATTTATTACGTTTTCCGCCACTGTGGTGGATCTCCCATCCATTTGTGTGCATTTTTGTTTGGAATTGGTTTTGGAAGAACCAAATTAATATTCGACAAGCGACAAATGGGCAAATGTTCAGGGACAGCAAAGCAAATATGGCAGCGCATTCCCGCCCTTTACAGCCATGTGGCAATTAAATTAAGCCCGGCTTCGTATTTCATTAATTAAAATGCAACAAACCAACGCGGGCTGCTGCAGCAGTAAACTTGTTTAATTGGTAACCCGATTTGTCCCTCTGCGGCCAATAGTGGCCTTGAATAATCTTTGGGATTCCGTTTAGACCCAGCCGAGCCACACACGCCAGCCCGACTCATTACGGGGATTTACCGAATAATAAGCAGAAATGTTGGGAATTAAACGGCTGAATGCAATCTGAAGCCTGCGTTGTGCTGCATCATTAACTCGGCGGCATTGGTTGGCCTTGAAAGGATGCTTTCATTTACACTCTGGCATTGAGGGATTTGATCAGAGTTTAGACGTTTCATATGCCAGTTTTTGGCCATTAAACACAACGGATAATTACTAAGCAAAGTTTGGTTTAATAATTGGAATATTGTTATAAAAGCGTTTACTTTTGGTTTACTCATTGATAATTTGTAATATTACGAACCTTGTTAACGAAAACAAAATATTAAGGCAAGTAAAGATTATTTAATTAATTAAATAAAAATATTATTTTTAATTGATAAAAAAAAGCTCTAAGAAAAATATATGAGAAGCGCAGAGAAGGGCTTTAGGTACATCATTTGAGAATCGCAGAGAAAGAGTCTAAGTAAAGAGTATGAGAAGCGCAGAGAAGGGCTCTAAGTGAAAGGTATGAGAAGCGCAGAGAAGGGCTCTAAGTTACTAATTTGAGAAGCGCAGAGAAAGGCTTTAAGTAAATAATTTGAGAAGCGCAGAGAAGGGCTCTAAGTAAAAAGAATAAAAACCGCAAAGAAGGGCTCTAAGTAAAAGGTATGAGAAGCGCAGAGAAGGGCTCTAAGTAAAAAGAATAAAAACCCCAAAGAAGGGCTCTAGGTGAAAGGTATGAGAAGCGCAGAGAAGGGCTTCAAGTAAAAAGTATAAGAAGTAAACAATATGAGAAGCGCAGAGAAAGGTTTTAAGTAAATAATTTTAAAAACGTAGATAAAAACCAAAAACTAAATAATATATTAACAACAAATGTAAACTTAAAAAATACTTTACTTTAATAATTAACAGCCAATAGTTGTAGACACAATTTAACGTATTTAAAACCAACCAATTAAAGTTTAAAACTAAGAGAAATACATACCCGCTTACAAACAAAAAGGTTACCTTTTATTAACTATATAAAATATATTTTTATTGCCCACACTTAACCCCCTGGAACTCGCATTAATATTATAAATATAACCCCTTTGGCCAGACATCCGACACATGCCTAAAAATACGCACAGAATTTGAAAGGCCAGCAGCAGCAGGAGTGGCAGGAGCAGCAGGACATTCCGACACAACACCCATAATCACTCAATTTTCGAGCCATCCCATCTCATCAGAGATTCCTGGCGACCGACCCGAGGACCCCCCGCGCCGCACAAGTGCTCGACATTGAAAATTGCCATAGAAAAAAATATCATTAGGGCCGCTCGAACGATGCGAGGGAGCTGGAAAAAGGGAAAACTTTATTAATAATGAAGCTAATAGAGTTTTGAGGACCCACCCAGCCTCAGCCAAAGAAATTACAGGCAACGCAGAAGGCAGGAAAAAAAAGAGGGAAAAAAATAAGAAGAAACGAAAATTTGGTCAGTGGCTCAAGGAGCTGTAAAAATAACAAGGCGCAGACAAGAGGCGGCAATGGCAAAAGGCCTAAATCGGGGGTGGCAACACAGGCACAGACACAGACACAGACACAGACAGACACACACACACACACACGCACACACCAAAAACGATTGAGTAATTTTTTTGTTGCTTCCCCTCGCAGCCACACAACTTCATTAGGGTCGAACCGAGATGAATATGGAGGTTTAGTAGGTTTAGTGGGTTTCTGGGGAGGGAGCTGGCAACCCTGGTTATATAAATAAAAATGCTGAAATGCTCGAAACTCAAGGAACAACGACTCAAGGAACAATTAAATGCTGCTCCTGCTGCTGGGGGCCCTAGTTTTGCGTAATCTGTCAACTAATTGGCACAAACTCGGGCGACACACATGTGACAGCGCCTCGTCTCTGGTTGCCTTGACTTTGGCCCGCAAATTGGATTAGAGTGCCAAAGGTGGGCATAAATCCAAAGCCTCTGGGCAAATACAACAAAAAGTTACCAATTCAAATACTAAGAATATACATAGAGAACAAATTTAAATACTAAAATATTAATTATATTTACAAACTTCGCTTTTGGTCACATTTCACGCACATTGGCAGCAGCTTTCAAGCATTGTTGTTTTTTGGGTTGTTATTACTTCTGCTGCTGCTGGTTGTTGTTGTTGCTGATGCTGTTGTTGTTTTTACTGTTGGTTTAGTAGCTCTTAGTTGTTATTGTTGTTCTGTTCGCACTCGTGTTCAAACCGCACAGGAACAAAAAATCTCACAAAAACAAAAAACAATCCCATGGTTAACATTTTTATTCTTTATTTATTTTTCGGCTGAGGCACGGGGAAAATATATACTAAATATATATTTTATATAATATATATTTATTTTTATTTATTTAATACTTTCAGCTTGGCTGGATGGGTTCCGGTTTTAATATTTTTGTGGTTTTGGGTTTCTTTTTCGCGTAATCTTTCTTGGCACTCGAGCACTTGCCTGGATATTTTATTTTTTTGGTAATATTTTTTGGCTAAATGTTGCAATTGAAATCAAATCAAATGGTGGCGGAATCTCCCTTAGCTCAGCTTCGGCTTGGGTCCTGGCTGTCGGTTTCGGCTTGGCTTGGCTTGGTTTGGTTATGGTTCTGGTTCCTGGTTCTGGTTCGAGAGGCTCGGACTGAAGACCACTCAGAGGGCGATGATGATGGGAGGCGGGCGCACGCTGGCTCCGCACCACATGACCGCACTACACGATTGACAGTTTGGCACTGAGCACGGAGCACGGAGCACGGTCAGGACCAGGACCAAAAGCAGCACCAGAAGCAGCAGCACCAGCGCCGCCAGGAGCCAGCTTATCAGCCAGCCGAGCCGAAGGGGATCACGATTGCCCGAGTGCCCGACTGCCGAGCCGCCGCTCGAACCGAGCGAGCCGCCGAGCTTCGGAAGCGCGAGCTCTCGCCTCTCCAATGTTTTAGGTGTGTGAGTGTGTAAGAGACAGTGGTGTAAGCTGGATTTTATTGGCTTCCCAAAAGGGGGTTTTTTATTATTTAAAAATATGAAAAATATATATATTTATTTTTTTTTTAAGTAACTTGAACATAAAAAGAAGTTAATATTTTTATGAATTAGGAACTTATTTTAAACATTTTATATAATAACCGAAAAGGAACAAATATATTGAAGCACAAACTAGGAACGTACAGGAAAATTATACATGAAATATCTACATATGTTTGTGGGAAAGATAATTGGAATGCCCCCCTTTAATTGCACATTAATTATGCCGTGTTTTGATTGGTAAGTTCGGAGCTGTACCCGGCAAGCTAAGCTTCAAAATATACATACATATGTATAATATACATGTACATGTACATGTGTTTACAAATAGATAACGCGAAAGATGTAGCGAGATAAGAAAGGCGAAGAATTGCCGAAAAAGGGAATGTGCAAGAGCGCCTCAGATGCACTGGTACACCTATGTGCACCTGACTAGGCGCTGGGGTTCTAAGCAATCTATATATTTTTATTACTCATAAAATGGGAAAAAACTTTATATCAAAAAGAAAACGCTGATATTTAATAGGAATAACCTTAAGAAAAATAGGGAAAAATTAATCATAATTCATAATAATTAATGGATGCCAATAAGTATAAATATCCCATATGAAATGTCACCAAAAATGGTTCTGTACTTTAAATACGTCATATCATAATTAAATATAGTTAATAAGATTAATTATCAATAATTTTGATATGATATCTTATTTAATTCACTTATTTCAGTTAAATTTACGATTAATATCCAATAATATTGTCAATATAAAAAGATTTACTAGAAAATTGAAGAAACAGAAACTGTATTTCAATCTTGTAGAGAAAGACGTTTATTTTTCATACAAAAATACATAAAATGTTTGTTACACTATCAATATACCCGATATATCAATACAAAATGTTTATTTTAATATAAAAATTAAATACCTATAAGAAAGGGGTCGCCTAACCCCAGAAATCCCCACCAGTCAGCGCCCCACTGTCTGTGTGCTTGCTTGCGGGGGCAGCGTGTCGTTGCTAGGATGTGCGCGACTGTTACAAAAAAATTTGTAGCCAAGCCCAAAGCGAGCGCTGTCGCCTCGCCTCATCTCCTCTCACCTCACCTCGTCGCGCATCCTTGCTCCTTGGCCCCCCCTGCCCAGCACATTGTTCATTGAAGAAAGCCCAGCAGCAGCAGTCTCAGCATCAGGACTCCGGGCGAAACGAAACGAGACGAGACGAAACGAAACGAAAGGACACCGAACGAAGCGAACCTGAACCAAAAGCCGAGCCGAACCGAGCCGAAAACCCCCAGTACTCAGGCCCCAAAAGCCCGTTGGGAAATTAGGCAATACAAAGTTCCAGAAATTTTCGAAAAATATTTGGATATTCTAGAAATTTCAAATAAAATTATTTCCTTGGGATATATATTTATATATTAGGTTTTTTATGATTTTATTTAGAGGAGAAAATTCCTTAGAAATATTAGAATTTATTTAAATTAATTTAAAGTAGTTAAAAATTACAAAAACAAAATGTAAGCCATCACCGGAAACGGAAATAGTTTACTTTCTAATGATTGTAGCTTTAATTTTCACCTTAAAGCTATTTAATTTTAAACCCTAAGTTCCTAACTCCTTTAGGATTTCTATAAATTGCTCATTTTTTGCATGTAAATTAAGGTTTATTAAAACTATATCTCCAGAGCGCATGGCAGCTCGAAATAGTTTTCCGAAAATATCTGCGAAAATGTCAGGCCTTGTGGGAATCGCAAACTTACCCCCCAACCCGCACCTGAATACATTAAAGCTCTTACTTGGCAGTTACCTGTTCCCAGTTACCAGTTACCAGTTACCAGCTCTCTGTCAGCTCACAGCTCACAGCTCCCAGCTCCATTTGCCAGATGAAACTTGTCCGGATTTCCAATTAAGACAATAAGAGAATCATATCCGAGGACCGCAAAAGAAAAACTGAAGTGGTCGCTGGTGGAATTGAATTGAATAAAGATAAAAAAAATATTTGTCTGCCGCGGGCGATGCGCATTTCCCAGCGGGGACAAAGCCAACAGAAGACCCCCACAGCAGCGGCAACAACCACAGGCAAAACAGCAGCCGCACCGCAGATGGAAACAGAAACGGTGCACTGGCAGAAAATAAAGGTTTTAGCGCAATTAAATATGAAAATAAAATAATATAAGAAACGATTTCTAGAAATTGAGCCTGGAAAAAGGACAAACGAAGCTTGGTTTACAAAGGGATCCATTACTTCCTCGTCAGTATCATGTGTTCTAGATAGCTAGAACCCTCTGGGAATTTTAGTGGAATGCAAGCAATTTATTAAATTTGTGTTTAAGGAGTATTTGTAAATATATATAGATGTTTACTCAGAGATCCACCACTTCCTAGTCAGCATCCTTCGTTACCGTTTTACATATGTGGTTTTTAGCTAGAACCCTTTGGGAATTCTAGTGTAAAACAAGCGATAAGTACGCTGGTGATTCATTTTGCTAATAAATTTATGTTGAAGGAGTATTTATAAATATATATTTAGTAGAGATCAAGTATTTCAGGCTTACCCTGAGGAAGAAAAATATATAGCTTCTGTTTCTGATTTAATTTAATTTTAATTAAGATGAAATATTAAAGTTTAGTAAAAAGTGTCTTGATTATAATACAAATTAAATAATTTCAAATTTTTCCTGCTACTTCGCCTTAGATTTTTTCTCTCAGTGCTCAAGTGGAAGCCAAGGCGCAGTGCCAAGTGCCATGTGCGGCGCTTTGTGTCCGCGCCGCCTCTGTGTGTGTGCGTGTTCGTCCTTGCGGTATGCGCGTGTGTGTGTGTGTCTTCTCATCTAAGGATGAGAGACGGCAGCAGCCGCAGCAGCAAGGAGCAGGAGCAGGATCAGGCGGGAGGAGCAGCCGAAGAAGGAGAAGACAACGAAGGCACGAAGAGCACAAACAGAACGTGATGAGCGCATGTGTTTTATCTTCAATCTCAGCTGAAATCATCTGGCCGCCAACCCCACCGAAAAATCCCCGCCCCCCGACCCTGGGCGGTGGCATTATGAAGGGCAATAGGTTGTGTGTGTGTGTGTGTGGTGTGTGCGACTCTTGTGGACTCTCGGGTCGGCCATCGGTGTCGGGATAAAGTTCGGGTTGTCGGGTCGACAAACGCCTTCGGCTGTGACTTAGCTCTGACCAAGTCACTAAGCCAGTCCCAGACCGTTCCAGACCCCCCAGCCCCCAGCCCCCATCACTATCCATCCCCCCCGTTGGAAATCCCAGTCCTCCGTTTTCGGCGCTTTGTAACATCTAGAAATTTGTACATCCGCCAGTGGGAAGAAGATTTTAATTAAAAGCAGCAGGAAATGTGACCCAAATAATACTTCCGTATAGTGTGAAAAATTGGCCCCGCCGCCACCGTTGCCGTTTTCTTCCTTCGACCAAGCAGGACATCATCATCATCATCATCATCATCATCTGGGCCAGGACACACACCGGGCCAGGCAAGGGGCATTGGCTGCCTAATTTGTCGCAGGACAACCGACCGCCTGCAGGGCGAGCGTTTAGCTGCCGGCGGGGTTCGACTCCAAATATATATATGTATAATTTAAGTGATTCCTAAGCTGGCGACTGACAAGAGGAGAGGCGGAGGAGCGGAGAGGCGGACAAGCGAGCGGAAAGCGTTTATCCATTGAGTGGAAAATGACACGGGCAAAGCTTCCGATACTTGACTCCCATATGCGAGACGTGTGTGTGTCTAGTTTAGGCCAGGATATAGTTGATTCAAAAAATATATATGGTTATAAGTCGGTAGTGAACAGGAAAGTTACTTTCGCTGTTTATTTAGTTTATTATTTATTTATTTTTAATATCACTTTGAAATGTCAACAAGGTTCTAACAAACCAACAAAAAAGGGAAGGAAAATATTAAAGAAAATATAAGAAATACATTTCTTTTTATATGTTTTAATTAACTTGGTTTCTAATGGTTTTTAGAAACCTTTTGGACTCTATATGGAAAGAAATGCTTTCTAAAATAATTACCAATATTTAAAGAATCGAAAAACGGAAATACCTAGTTTTAAAAAAGCATAAATAAAGCCTCAAATTTGTTTACTTTATAATATTATATTCTATTAGAATTTATTGTTCATATGTTATTCCAAGGGGCTTCTGGTTTTACTAAGTTTTGCCTGAAATTATTACTGTTTTAGTAATAATTTTGCTTTTATATTTGTATATATTTACATATTAAAGGTTATTAGAAAATAAAGAGTTTCAGGCACAGAATTGTTTAAAAATATTCCTAAAAAATGTAAAAGACAAGCAAGGAAGCTAATTTCGGAAAGCCGAAGCTTACATACCCTTCAGTTTGCCAATTTAGAAAAGGCATAACTAAGCCAAAATTGCATATATGTATTACAATTTGGATAGCTTTGCTGTGCTAGTTTTTATTAGATTAATAAATCTGCATTTTGAGTTTAGAAATCTAAAAAATTTTGACAATTTTAATGATAAAAACTCGACCAACATTTTTTTTCTGGTATTTTTCAATATTTTGGTTAAAGATTTTAAAAATTTTAATGGCGAATCGGAAAATACACGGCTTTTGGCTATCACTCCCTTTTTGGCCATAAGAGGCTCTTGAGAAAACCTCAAATTTTCACATTTTTGGGTTAAAAATATATTTCGAAAATATATGATAATTTTTTGGAAAAATCTAAGCTTAAAATAATCATAACTAAGCCAAAACAGTCTTAATTTTAATTCGGAAAGCTTTTCTATTTTAGTTTTTATTAGAAAAATAAATCTGCTATTAAGTTTGAAAATTACAAAAAAAAATTAAATTTTGGTCACTTTTTGACAATTTTCATGATGTATTCCCTTACCAAATTTTGAAAAAAAAAATATTTTTTTTTGTTTAATTTTGTTTGTAAATAAATAAGATTTTAATGGCGAATCGGAAGATATATGTCCTTTGACTACCACTTTCTTATTGGCTATAAGATTCGCACATTTTTGGGAGTCGAAAATATTTTGAAAAATATGTTAACTTTTTTGGACAAACAAGAAAGAAAACTAACTTCGGTAAGGAGAAGTTCTTATACCTTTTGCAGTTTGAAATTGGATCATTAATATATGTATAAAATTTTTATTACATTTACCAACACTTTTTACATTTTAAATGTAAAATTTTACATTTAACATTTTTATAGACAGACGGACAGACATACGGACAGACATACGGACAAACAGACGGACAGACAGTCGGACAGGTCCTTCTATACCTTTAAAAAGCTTACTTCGAGCTCAGAACGAAAGCCTTTTAAAAAAGTTATTTTCTAAAAATTTCTAAATAGATTTGGAGTTTAGAATAAGTCTTTTTTCACTCTCTCTTTCTTGAGAGTCTTAATTGAGGATCAGCCTTAGGCCTTGATGCACTTTTCAATGGCAAAACTTTGCGTTAAAGTCGCTGCGAGGGAAGCGAGTTGAGTTACGTGGCTGGCTTACTTGGTTATTCTTGGGCTTGGGCGGACACAAAATCAATATGGTTACCTTGTCACAGCGTGTCCTTTGACTTCGCTCCGTGTGCTCTTGGCACGCAAGCAGCGTGAAAATGCAATCAATAGCAAATCGTTGTCAGCAATTAGCGTCCGGAGGTGGTGGCCCCAAGCCCATGAAACCCGATCCGGTCCGGTCCGGCCTGATACCGCCCAGCCCTGCCCAGGTGCTTGGGTTAACCATTCAGCGGCGGCAACACGTGAGCAATGCAGTCTGCACTCGACTGAAGTGTGCCCAAAAAGGATTTGCCACTAACGATGGCAGAGGCAGTGCATCTGCAGGACTCTCGAGCGTATTTGCTCATCGTTCTCGCTTTTTACTGCATTCCCAGGGCCTCCTCTTGCACCTCTCCTCTCTTGCGGGCTCCCTAGATTGCCAGCAAAATGGCAAACAAATCGTTGCAAATATTCGCCCAACGTGGCGTATGCGCAATTTTTGCCCAATCCAAGCAAGTGTTAGGGGCGAGCGGATGTCTATATGTGCCTGTCTACACGTATCTGTCTAGCACAAATATTTGATGGCAGCCCGGGGAGAGGAGAGGGAGAGGGAGTGTGGACACAACCATTTGCTGTTGTTGATTTAATTCAACATTTGCCGAATGAAATTTTCATCTTGCGATGACAAACGAACGAAGCGAAGGAGCGGGCGAATGCCTTGGCGACAGCCGCCCATCACACTTATGGGAATATCAATCAGGCATGTGGGTCCCAGATCTGAATTTATCCGAGATAGGGGGCTGATTTCCAGGGAACACAAGAAGATGTTCAAATATCAGCTTAATTAAATGATTATATTTAGATATTTCCACTTGATTTTACAGCTTAGGGGTTTCTTAGGAAACTTGTTGTGAAAATATATTATTTTTCCTGTTAAAATTCGATTAAATTTGAGGCAAAAAATATTTATAAGTTAGTTATTATAGGAGGAATATAGCTTACACCTTGACAAATTATATTTCATAAGAAAATAAATATATATATAATTTTTTCTTGACATAAAAGGGTTTAATATTAACAAATAAAGTCAGGTTTGCTTATTTTCTTCAAAGAAAATCTCTCTAAAATTATTTGTTTCCAGGAAAGATGCAATTCAAGGTCCTGCCATCAATTTCCCTTACTTGAATTCACTTTACTCCTTAATAAGCTCTAATAAAGTATTAAAAGTATTAAAATTATATTAAAATTGTGAGGAAAAATATTTATAAGTGAGAAATATTATGGAATATGCAATTTCATCAGAAAATAAATATATAAATAATTTTTTCTTGGCATAAAATAGTTTAATATTAACAGAGAAAGTGCTTTTTGCTTAATTTCTTCAAAGAAAACTTGTCTAAAATTATTTATTTCCAGGAAAGATGCAATTCAAGGTCCTGCCATTAATTTCCCTTAATTGAACTCACTTTACTCCTTAATAAGCTCTAATTAAGTATTAAAAGTATTAAAATTATATTAAAATGGAGGGAAAAAATATTCATCAGTGAGAAATACTATGGAATATGCAATTTCATCAGAAAATAAATATTTGAATAATTTTTCTTGGCATAAAATAGTTTAATATTAACAAATGAAGTTCAGCTTGCTTATTTTCTTCAAAGAAAGCTTCCCTAAAATTGTTTATTTCAAGGAAAGATGCAATTCAAGGTCTTACCATTAATTTCCCTTAATTGAATTCACTTTACTCCTGAATAAGCTCTAACTAAGTATTAAAAGTATTAAAAGTATTAAAAGTATTAAAAGTATTAAAAGTATTAAAAGTATTAAAAGTATTAAAAGTATTAAAAGTATTAAAACTGTATTAAAATTGAGGGAAAAAACATTTATAAGTGAGAAATATTATGGAATATGCAATTTCATCAGAAAATAAATATATGAATAATTTTTTCTTGGCATAAAATAGTTTAATATTAACAAATAAAGTTCGGTTTGCTTATTTTCTTCAAAGAAAGCTTCCCTAAAATTATTTATTTCCAGGAAAGATACAATTCAAGGTCCTGCCATCAATTTCCCTTTATTGAATTCACTTTACTACTTAATAGGCTTATCAATTTGTGAACAGAAATCAATTCAAGGCTTATAAGGTGCATCATCAAGAGCCCCAGGAACCTGAGAACTCCAATTAGGTGATTCTACGAATTGTGTAGACACAATGTCCAGCTTAATTACACGCTTATAGGAATTTTGCCATTGAACGATGCATTTAATGGCAACTATGCTGTTGTCCTTGAAGCCATTTTAATCCTAATGAACTTGAATCAAAGGCCATGCATTCTAATTAAAATTGAACTTGAGGAGCGAGACCATGTCCAGGGAGAGTGAGTGAATGAATTTATAAATAGAAAAGTCATCGTTTTTCAAGGGAAATGTGAACTGCAGTTAATTCCATTCCGGGAATTCTAATTGCTGCTTCCAGGAAGGGAAAACTAATCAAAAGGTTTATATAAGGTTAAGTGGATATATAATTTATATATAAAATCTTAAATTAAAGAAGAAAACTCCCAATTAAAACACCTTTTTGACTTTGCGTTACATCTATAAGTATTTTGTATATTTATTTTTGAATTTATCATAAAGTTTTTTGCTTGAATTCCAAATACACATCGATAGTTCCTCTCAGCGCATAAATGTAGGTTTTTAAGTGTAGATCATAAACATTATAACATAACTTTGATAATTGCAAGCGAAGAAACCGAGGAATCAAACGGATTTATCTAAAAAAAAGTGTCTCAATACTCCTTCATATACATAGATAATATATAACAATTACGATTACAAAAATACACGACGACACAGAACAGAGGGGGTGAGGGTTAAGGATAGAGCGGGGATGCGGGAGCACAGCTTGGTGGAAAAATGAATTTCGTTTTCCCGTCGTCGTTGCTCGCATTAAGGCGACAAGAGATAAAGTTTTTCTATAATGTAAGCGTTAAATATATATTATTTTGTATATTATATATATATAAAGATCATATATATATATATTGTATGTATGTATGCATGTTGTGTGTGTGTGGGCGAGTGAGGGGGGGATGCCTATATCGTTTTCAATGACTTAAATAACTAGAAAACATCAGAAGCGGCAGGCAGCATCATCCTATTCCGGATCCTGGTGTTATTTCCAAACGAATTAATACTCGAAGCCGCCTTTTCCCAGCCAGCAGCTGCAGCTCTGTGTGTCGAAGGCAACGGAGGCCACCACTTGAGTTTTCCTTTCTTCACTGTTTTTGCTTTATGCTTTTTCCTTTTAATCCTTTCACTTTTAGCCTAGGTTCTAAGTTCATTTTCGCTCTGTTTTTATATAAATATTGTTAATGCGTATGTGTGTGTATTGTTTTTGTTGTTTCTTGTTTGTTTCTTGTGTGTGTTATCATTACAGTTAATTTTAATTGTAATAAAGACGACGGCATTCTAGGAATTGTTGATGCACAAAAGCAAATAGTTATTAGTTCAATGCTCCAATGCGCTCGTGTGTTTGTTTCTTTCTTTTATTTGCTTTCTAATTCACCGAATCGGATCGTAACAGATCCTCGGTACGTCCTCCCCATATCATCTCTCTCTACCTTCTCTGGCTCTCGCTCTTCTACTTCTTGATTGATTTAATTTCCAGTTGATTTGATCAGATCCCGGATACGGACATGGAGCGGATGCGAATGCGAATACGAATGCGAATACGAATACGAATGTGTGCGGCGGCCTTAGTATCTGCTGCTGTTGTTAAACTGCGAGTTAATGGCCGTATTAACGGCCGACGAGGCTGCCTCCTGGACGTGCTGGTTCCTCAAAAACTCCGTGGTGAACTCCGCCTGGGCCTTGGCCATGCTGGCCCCAGTGCTGCGATAGATCGTATGGATCTTGGTGATCATCAGCACATTGGCCACGGCCACCGCCGCAAAGGCAAAGGATACGTTCAGCAGCAAAATGCCCACAATAATGCCGGACGCCTCGCCATCGAACTGGGCAATGGATGTGATGAAGCCGCAATAGCCCATCTTCTCGAAGCCAATGGCCTGAACGACCGAGTACAGGGTTTGAAAGAAGTAAATGAAGAAGAAGACCATAAAGTTGAAGCTCGAATCGTTGCGGAAGGCCTTGTACGCCGGTCGGAACCTTTTAATTGGATATTTGCAATCATTGTTAGCCTTAAAAAACGATAGATTTATGTATATAAAACTCACCAGCAGACATAGGAGGCGGGCGAGAAGAGCAGCGTGTAGAAAATGGCCAGGAAGAAGGTCTCGAATTGGCCAGCATGGAACAGCAAGATGAGACCGCCGATCACGTTGGCCAACAACGTCATGGTGTAAACTGTAAGGAGAGCAGAAAACGCATTTTGTTTACTATAAGTGTATTTATTTTAAATTCCTCTTATTTCCTACAATTAAAGCTTCTAATAGGTACCTTTCCCTCTGTGTTTATAATCCCCAAACATGCTTAATCAACGCCCTGTTTTATCATTCAAAGGAACCCCCCACTTTGGCCCGAACACACCTCCATAGCCATAGCCATTAGCCACATCTATCTGATTAATCACTCCACCTGACCGTGTGCGACACGCGATGACTAATCCCAAGGCCCGTCGCGTTATCAGCGCAAAGAGAGAAATGCTACGAGACAGTAGGAAACACAAACATACACAGAGAGATTATACTTACAGATCCAAATGTAGTACAAGCGCTTGACCAGCTTCTGGAACTCGGGCGGTATCTCCACCTCAAAGTCCTGGTAGAAGCACGGCTTCACACAGAAGTTATCCGGCAGCGGCGGCCAGTTGTTCAGCTGCGGCACATTGCCCTGCAGCTGCTGCTCGCGACGGTCCAGCTCGGCAGCCTTGCGGTCCAGCTCCTCCTGACGGCGCTGGAAATATAAATATAAACATAAAGAGATTATAACGATTGTTAGGGGAAAGGCAAGGCCTAAAATCTAAACTTGTAGCAAAAGGTAAGGACCTTTGTTCGCTTATCTCTAACAATTGATCATAAAACCATTAAAGTTTGAACTGAAGATAACGAATAATGGTTGCAGTAATGCTTTGTAATATAAATGGAGAAGGTTTTATGAACAAAAAGGTATTTTCTGTATTTATAACTAATATTACTTTGTTTGCTGTTTCTGTTTGCGGAGTTTATATTATATTTAAACGATTATCAACTCTACTAAAGCTAAATTGTGAACGTTTTCTCTGTTATAGAAAATCTTGATACATTTTATAAGGAATTGTAATTAATTTATAGATAAATCGCTATTTTTAAAAGACTTTTAGCGCCTGAGAAGGCGTAATTCTATTATAGTTTGATAAGTGAGTCATTGCTTTAACTTTAAATGCGTTTTAGGTTTAGTTTTTAAAGGTTTTCTCGTAATAATAACATATTTTCTCTCATTACTAGCTTAAATACAATTTAAATTTAAATATTTACAAAGAATAAATATAAAACAATGCATTTAAATTGCTTTTTAATAAGTAACAAGTTTCTTTGTATTTAATTTCTTGCCTTTTCCGCTAATTGAAACGTTTAAGATCCACATGAAGATAGAACCAAGCTCATAAATTATTAATTTGTCTTAAAAACTAAGCATTAATTAAGGTAATTCAATTTTAAACGCACATTCTGCAAGCTAGCGTCTTTGTGCGGCCCAAGTGAAGCCCGGCAAAGGCTAAGGGAAACCGCAGTGGGTACAGTGAAGACCCGCAGCAAGCAGTTAATCTCGGCCAGATGACTTTATGCCGGATTTATCAGATGAGTAGAGCGCGCGCGGCGCTTATCTCGTTATTATCTTGCGGCTTTTTATGGGCGTTGCGAGATGCTCGCTGCTCGGTGCCCGGTGCCTTCACTGTACCTTGGGTAATGCGAGTTACTCTCGAGTTTCCCCTCAACTGGCTAACTGGGTTACCTGCAGCTCCTCCGAGGTGATCTGTATGCTGGTGCTCGGCGCTGAGGCGCCCAGCGAACTGGTCTGCGGGGGCGGAACGTTCTGCGACAGCGGCTGCACCACCGCCGCCGTGTTCGTCGAGTTGATCTGCAGCTGCGGCTTGGCCTGCTCCTCGAACGGATTGTAGTCCTCCAGGGAGACGAGGGCGCCGCCCTGCAGTCGTCGTGCCTGCTGGATGGCGGGGTCCTGAGGAAGAGCGGAAGCGGAAGCGGTTCGCAATTTTTACCAAAAATATTTCCCAATAAGTTCAACATATGTGACGAATGCACCCACACATACACACGCACGCCCACTCTACCACGGCAGTCATTCACCTACGAGTGTGCGTGTGTGTGTCGGGTTTTCTTTTCTGTGTGCTTCTGTGTGCTCTCACCGCAAACGGATTGTCCAGATTGGGCTCCCCGAAGGGATTCTCGTCGAGACCGGAGTTGGACATGGTGTCTACTCTTGCGTTCAGGCTGTGACCAGGGAAAACGATAGCGACTCGCACTCTACTTTTAGCTGTGGGCCTGTGTGTATATTTTCCCTGCAAACTCGAAGCTGTGTCATCTAGAGCTGGCCCACCGCCTATCGCTGCGACTATCGATGGAATCGGGCCGGTATTCGTGGCTGCGCGCAGAGACAATTAGGGATGGCACGTGGCGTGTCACGCCGCACTGGCGATTAACGATTGCAGGAATCAAAACATCCCTAATCGGAGAAACCATACAATTTGGATAAAAGCTACATATTTTATAAAAAAGTTTTTATTTACGACCGACACAAATTTAATTTTATCGCTACAAGTTCAAAACACACATGTATTTTATTTTTACCAAACAAAAATAAATTTTATTAAGTCAAGTCAGAGATTTCTAAAGATACAATTAAGCATTGCTATGTAATCGAATAGATATATTTCTAAAATTATTATAATCTAAAATATTGAAGTGAAACTTCTTTAGGCAACCGTCATGAAATATTAAATTAAATAACATTTAAGAAACTGAATACCTACCAGGAATAACTGTTTTGAAAGAAAACTTTTCCTTTCAAAAATAAAAATTGTTTAGTTTCAATTTCTTAAAGCAACAACAATTTGTTGTTTCTTGTGTGGTCAAATATTACTTACGTAGTCAATCAAAACTTCTTAATTGAAAGACAACTAAAAAACGTTAAGAGAGTTTCGGATGTTCTTACTATATTAATTTGTTATTATTATTATTTATTTAATTATTTTTATAAATTTATAAATTCCAGCCAAAGTGTCACCGCTACATCTTGCTCATTGCTGCGGTCCCTCTCTAGCGTGAGAATGTAAACAAACCAACAAGGTGGCAACTCCGTACCATCAGTCTCGCTTATTCGCTGCTGCAATAAATAATTCGCAATTGTTCCATCTGATTTTGTAAATAATAGTAGATGAGCGCCGCGAAACAGACGAGGAACCTTTACTAAACCAAAACACAATGGCTGATCGCGCGATCAAGCTCCTGGTGATAGGGGAGAGTGGCGTGGGCAAGTCCAGGTGCGATAGTCCAGAGCTCCACTTAATTGTTATATTTATCCGCTGCGTATATTCCGCGGAGCAAGCGCTTGCATCATTGTTTTTCTCTATTTCAACACCTCCCCCCCTCTTCGCCCCGCAGCCTGATACGACGCTTCGTGGAGAACAAGTTCGATGATAACCATGACGTCACGATCGGCATGGACTTCAAGAGCAAGGTGATGAACGTGGACGGCATCGACTACAAAGTGGCGCTGTGGGACACAGCGGGAGCCGAGCGCTTTCGCAGCCTGACGCCCAGCTTCTACCGGAAGGCGCTGGGCGCCATACTCGTCTACGACATCACCAACCGCGACTCGCTGGTCAAGCTGGAGGCGTGGCTGGCGGAGCTGGACAGCTATAGCGACAATCCCAACATAGCCATCATTGTGGTGGGCAACAAGATCGATCAGGAGCGCCTGGTGGATCGCGAGGAGGGACGCAAGTTTGCCCGCAAGCATCGCGCCCTCTTCATTGAGACGTCGGCCAAGTGCGATCAGTTTGTCAGCGATGTGTTCAAGGATATTGTGGAGAAGGTGGGTCCTCAGAGGCTTCTCTTTCTTGCTTTATTTAATTTAATTCTCTTTCATAGATTGTCTCCTCGGAGTACTTCAACAACGGCAACGGCTCGGCGGGCATGGACATTGGCGGTGATCGGGAACTGGAGGCAAGCGCTTCCTCGTGTTACTGTTGATATTCGGATGTTGCGTGTGTGCTTTTGTCAAATTTCTAGCGTGTATTTATTTAATCGTTCAATATCATTAGCATAAAGCCAAAACCTCAACGTTCAATCTTATTAAATTCGAAAACATTGATTTAAGGATCAAAGTTCAGCTATTTACCTTATTCCCTATGTGATTTATACGAAATTGGAGGCTGCCTATATCAGAAAAGGTTTCCTTTTAGTATACGTAGCTCGCATTTTTAATATAATCAGTCTGAGTTGAGGGATCAGCCCTAAAATCTATACTAATTGTTTATAATAAATTAAATTAAATTAAGTCACAGCCTTTTTTAAAAATTAAAGTTATTACTCACTCTAAAATTTCAATTATTTCATCATTGGTCTTGTGAAAGAGTCTAGAGTCTAGAGTTCAGGCTACACGTAAGCGTTGACAGTAAATTAGTGTTGGGTTGGTAATGAGTGAGTGAACAAAAAAGAGTTGTTCACTAAACTGAGTGAGTGAACATGTTCCTTCCTATTTGTTCTTTTTTTTCACTTGCTCTTTTTTGTTCACTTGCTCATTTTTGCTTACTTATTCTTTTTTGCTCACTTGTTCAGGTTTGCTCTTTTGTTCACTATTGTTCTGTTGTTTAATTTTGTTCTTTTTTGCTCACTGGCTCATTTTAACTCACTTGTTCTGTTTTGCTCTCTTGCTCATTACTGCTCAGTTGTTCAATTTTGTGAACAAGTGAGCAAGTGAGCAATGAGCAGTGAACAAGTGAGCAAGTAAAAATGAACAAGTGAGCAAAATGAGTGAGTTGACTCTTTTGAAAAAAAAAAAGAACAAGTAAACATGTTCACCCAAATGAGCAGTATTTACCCAACACTACAGTGAATCATAGCTTTGTTTTCTTAGGTTTTGGTTGAGTTTTCTCACTCTTTCCATACAAATTTACAGAAAGCGAGCGTAAACATTGAAAATTAATCCCTACTTCGCTAGAGGTATTCCTATTACACTCTTTCAATAACAACTTATAGGAGTAGCTCTTGTATATCACTCGCATTACTAAGAAATCTAGATAATACAATAGTTAGAATACTTACATAGTTCTTTATGAGGTTTTCCATCAACAAATCCGCTTTAAAAATATTTTTATTCCTTTTTTTATCCTTTATCCCATCAAAACTCCATTTATAATAATTCTTTTCATTGTTTTTATTTAAATGAAGACATTTTTTTTGTTTGCTCTCAAGTCAAAAATGGTTCTTGCGTGGAATACAAAAAAATAGAAGAATCTAAATGAATCGAAAAATGTCGATACCACAAACAAATAATAATAAATTGCGAAGAATGGGAGTTGAACGAAAAAAAAGAGGAATACCGAAATGTACATGGGCTGTACGTCTGCTATTTGTTTGCTTGTTGCTTCTGCTGCTAATGATTGTGTTTGTTTTGTGTCTCTTTTGTTTTAATCGCGAGCTTAGTGTGTGTATTTACAATAATCGATGATTAATTTTAGCCATTAACGCTAACAAGGTGGATCTGGGCGAAATCATTGAGGTTGCTGCGCGCCTGGCTTTGAATCCGAACTCGTAAGCTCTTTACTCGTAGGTTTCCTTACTTTTTATTACAAATTTTGCGCTTGAAGAAGCTTAGAAAAAGAAAGCTCGACACTTGTATTTACAAAATTTGTTGTAAATCGTATTGGTTCCGCCGTAAATGTAACTTAGAGTCTATCTGTAGCCGCCGCATTTGCATCTACATCCGCCTCAAGATGATCCCTCGATCCGTACCCCGAGTCCCGCCCTATGTCCCCAGTGGTGAGTGGTGGAGCCGCTTGCCAGCGGGCTACTCCCTGATTCTCCTACTTCCCCGCAATGCCGCTCTTCTTGGCATCCAGTTCGTAGATGAGCAGTCGCCACATTTTCACCACAAACACCTCCGCCTCCTCGTCCAGTACCTAAGCGAAAGAGAGCGAGAAGGAATTAGTGTCTTGAAATGGATATAAGAGAAGTTGTGGTCGGAAAAATAGCCTTTTCATGTTTCAGTGCTGATTATTTTGACCTCAAAAATAGGGTACAAGACACTCACCATTTGTACATCGTCGAGAATGCTTTGGGGCGGACTGCCGGCCAACACTTTGGAACATATAAAGTCCACCAGCGTCGGCTCTGGCTCACCGATATACTCGATGATTTTCTTATTGATCCATGGACGTATCTTGCGTTCCATTAGACCGCTGTCAATCTCGTTGCGGTCAAGCTTATAATTAAATAGCTCCTCCTTTTGCGTGGGTATCCTGTCAATAATGCTTTTTATATGCCGCCGTTTTTCATCATACACCTTTGCACCATTCTCATCCTTTTTGGTGTTTGTAGCGGCAGCATCTGCGCTACTGCTCGCAGATGCAGCTGCCTCATTCTTACCGTGTTTGCCGCTGCCACTACTGCTGTTGCTATGCTTGTTGCCGCCGCTGCTGCTGCCGTTGTTCTTGCCGCCACCGGACGCTGAGCCGGAGCCGGAGCCAGCCAGGGCAATCTTTTGGCTAACGGCAGCTGCGGCAGCGGTGGCCGCTGACACGGCGGAGCTCTGGCGATCCGCTGAGCTTAAATTGTTGCTATTGCCGCTGCTGCTTTTCGCCGCACCGGCTGGATGGGCGGATGAAGGTGTGCTGTTGCTCATGTTGTCATCGTAATCTGTGGGTGGAAAGGGAGTCAGTTAAAGAAACCTTTAAAGAGTTCTTGAACCCACCTAGCGGCACCAGCTTGCGCTTCTTCGGGTTGATGTTCTCGTCGTTGTCGTCGTCGTTGACAAACACGCCGGTGGCCTCGATCTTCTTCTTCTTGAGGTTGTTGCCCAACGTCAGCGAGATGAGCGGCATGGTCATGGGCGGCGTGGCCGAGGGCAGGTGGTGAGCATCGTGGCCGGCTCCCGGGTCATTCAGCATTTCCCTCTCTCTCTCACTCTGCGTGGGCGTGTGGATGTGGGCTAGGGAATCGCGCGATTCACTGTTCTGCCTGCTCAGGCTGTTCGGGTGCGACGACGACAGGGACTTGTCGTTGTTGTTGTTCTTGGCATAGCCGCTGGCATTGGAGGCGGTGTCGGCCATGGAGCCGTGGCCATCGTTCGACATGGAGTCATCGTTGTGGCCAGCCATCTCCGGATCGTAACTGTCCGAGGAATGCAACTTGCGCTGCTTCTGGCCATTGTTAGCACCTTCGCCGGCCGCCGAGGCGGCCTGCTTGCGCTGGTGACCCGCCGACGTCGCTGCCGTCGCAGCCGCCGCCTCCAGATTCACATTGATCAGGATGCGTGGCTCGTACAGCTTGTCGATCTCGCGGCGCGCCTTCTCGTACTCAAGCGAGGGATTCTCGAATTCGCCGCTGAAGATCTTGGTCTTGAGCTCGGCCAGCTCGTCGGCCTCCTTCTCGCGGTCCTTGGAATCTGCGTCCGCTTCGCGCACCCGCTCCGCCAGCCGCTGCTGCAGTTCGCGGCCGCGATAATACAGGGAATCGTCGCGCTCATCGTCATAGTCCTCGACGAACTCCTTCAGCCGCTTGGCGTCGCTCTCGCGCTCCTCGTGCCGCAGCAGCTCCTTGAGGCGGTACTGTAAGGAGTAAGGAGTTCCGAGTTAGAGTTAAAGTTAAAGGAAAATCAAGGCAGAGACCCTGTGCTTACCTTCTCATTCTCCTTGGCCTTGCGCTTCTCGCGTATCTCCCAGTTGGACAGGCGCTCCTGGTAGGCGGCCTCCTTTTCGCGCGCCTTCTTCTCGGCCTTCTTGCGCTCCCGCATCTCCTCCTCCATTTCCTTTTCGCGCCGCGAGTCCATCACCGGCTTGATGCGCTTCTCCTCGCGCTCCCGCTCGCGTTCTCGGTCGCGCTCTCTCTCCCGCTCCCGCTCGCGTTCCCGTTCGCGCTCCCGCATCTCGATACGCTCCCGTTCCCGCTCCCTTAGCTCCACTCGCTCGCGTTCGCGTTCACGCTCTCGTTCACGCTCCCGCTCGCGTTCCCGCTCGCGCTCCTTGTCGCGCTGCTCCCGCATCTCCTGTTCGCGCTCGCGCTGGCGATCCTTGGAGCGCGACTTGGAGCGGCGACGTCGCCGCTCCTTGGAGTCAGAGCGGCGCTCCTTGTGTGTAATATCAATGACGGGTGGCTCCTTGCGGCTGCGGCTGCCACTGCGACCGGCGGCGGCAGCGGTGGAGGAGGAGGACTCCTTCGAGTCCTTGGCAGCAGCTGTGTCCTTGACGGCAGTTGAATCTTTGGCGGCCACGGGCGTGGCCTCCTTGTCGACAATCGTGACAACCTCATCGCCGCCGGCTCCGGCGCCGCTTCCAGCTCCCGTTGAAGAGGCAGTTGTGGCATTGGCACTGGTGGCAGAGGCTGGCGCGGAGGAGCTGCTGCTGGACTTGCTGGTCGAGGACTTGCGCTCACTATCACGCTGCGCCTTCTTGCGCTCCTTGTCGCGCTCCTTCTCCTTGGTGGCCGCCAGCTTCTCCTTTTCCTTCTCCTTCTCCAACTCCTTGCGATGCTCGTCGGCCTCGGCCCGCTTGCGAAACTTGCCAATCTCGCTGCTAATCAGGTTGCGCTTCTCCTCCTCCAGGGCGTTGTCGTTCAGCACCTTGATCTTGATGTCGTCCTCGCGTCGCGTCTTCTTGTTGCGACTCGTGCTGCCATAGAGATCGCTGCGATTGCTGCCATCGAAGCCCTCGAACTCGTGCTTGTGCTCCTCGAGCAGATCGTGCATCTGGCCAATGGCGTACTCGTCCTCGGTCTTCTCGTCCACCGAATTGGAACGATCGCCGTTCTTGCACTCCTGCTCCTTGTAGTCCTCGATGAGCACCTTGTTCTTGGCATCCACCTTGGCCACCAGCTTCTTGCCATCGATCTCCATTTCGCTGAGCAAGCGCACGGCACGCATGGCTGCAATGGGGCCGCTGTGAAAAAGGTTCAAAGAGATGGGTTAGGGTGGGGTTTCAAGGGATTAAGTCTACGTAGGAGGGAAACCACATATTAAGGCAGCCTTAGACCCTTTCCCATAGCTGAGATGGAGTTTGTAGGCTTTGCCAGAGGTTCTTATGTGGTTTCCTTCCATAAAGTAACCAAAATTGCATCTGAAACCCACTCGAATTCACAGAAACCAAAGGTTGAGACTCGCTTCCAGTTGATCACCACGCCGCAGGTGGCCAGGATGCGCTTGAGCAGCACCTCCGGCACACGTTCGCTGATATTGCCCACAAAGACGGTGATGATCGGGCCACGGAACTGTGGCTGCGGCTCCGGCGGCCGGTGGTAGACCTGCGGCTGTGAGCTGATCGTGGCCGAGTTGCGAAAGTTGCGCGGCGGCGGATTGCCCATGTTCTGCATCATCTGTGGAACCGGCAGAGGGAAGAGGAACAAATCTAGTTTAACTTGAAACTCGCAGCGAATCAGGGCGATTTTCTTACGTGCGGCGGCGGTATCGATGCATTCATGTACGGCGGCATGGGCGCCCCCCGTGGCGGGTACGACATATTGGCCTGTTGTGTGCTCCTGTGCTGGCCAATTCTCTCCCAAAAACTCCTTCAAAAACTAACAACTTTTAGCGTGTTTGCAAAAAAAAAAAAAATTTGTTAAGCCGACACTTCACACACAAGCACACACACACACACACACGGGCACGCACACAGGCTGGATGGGCGCAAACGCCACACGGAGTGGGAATGTAAATGTGCGGTGGTGTATGGACGGGCTGTGTATTTGGAGCGTTCGGGGCCCCGACCGGATCACTGAGAATGGAGTCGCGTCCTGTCCGGCTATCCAATTCGGCTTGCCCGCTGCTGCAGGAGGGGCTAGTTACACCGGCGCGTGCGAAATGTGCACGTAAATGGGTTGAAATTACCGAATTTTCACAAACTCTGCAGGCCGCTGTTCTCGAGACGGAACAGTGTTGCCAGATGAAAATGTAGCTTTCCCCCTAAAAAATCCCGAAGAGTCGATATTTGCCCCTAAAAAATCCAGTCTTCCCCCTAGATTTTAAAAAACTGTTAATTTTAAATAATTAAGAGAGGAAATATCTTATTATGACGTGGGAATTAATGGTTTTAATCACTTATTTTAATCACGTTATAAGTTTATTTAAATTAACGTTTGTTCGCGCCAAGTGAAATTTCAGCAATAAAGAGAACAACAACTACAGTCACCATAAGGGTGGGAGAGCATAAAAATTGGGAGACCAAGAGAGCAGAAAGCAGCTCTGAACAAAAACGTAACGATCTAAAACGTAAGTGAACGAAAACATGAAGATTTACGACGTAAGATACATAAGCACTAGAAAAATGAAGGGAATTTTCGAAAAAGTACCAAGTAATCGGGAAAAAATCGTTGGGAAGCACCGAGCGTTTTCCAACACTGCATTTGGCGGGCAACCAAACTTTTTAAATATTGTAAACTAATCTGATAAATGTAAATAAATGTGTTATTTAAGGTCACTATGTTTAGTTTATTAAGTACATAGATGTTGGAGTCATTCTTTATGGCTACTAAGCATAGGGGTCACTTCAAGTGGTGGAAATGTCGATACATATCTTATTTACAAATAGCTACTTTAATTAATTGTTAGCGCTTATCCTGATACTTATGAACTATGCCAAAGACGCCGCAGTCCTTGTTGCGGAACCAAACATCCTCTGGCCTTATTTGAACTCGCTTTAAGGCCTCTTCCGACTTATCCTGTATCCTGGGATCGTCCTCGGCGAAGCGTAGCGTGCAGGAACCCTTGCACGTATCGGTCTCATCGAATTCGTAGATAACCACGTAAAAGAAGGACTCTCCCACGCAGTTGAAGGATTCGCGCAGCACCAGGGGCTTCGCATGGCCATCCTGCCCAGGCTGCGAGTCTGTAAGGAGGTCGATGGCCTCAGACTGCGGTGGCGATGCGACAGGGCAGGACAGGTTGGGTGATGTGCAGCTCATAGAGCCGGTCTGGCGATGGGCGGCATTGGGAATCACCGTGATCACGCTTGCATTTGAAGTGGACTCACCCTCGTCGTCGGAGAATACGGGACCCTCGGCTTCTGGCTGCTCTGGCCCCACCTTGGTCACGAAGAACGAAGTGTCCAGGCTGAGATTGGCAAGCCGCTGAACGTTATTTGCCAGCTTCGTTTCCACTTCCTGGCAGCCGGTGCACGTGAACTCGATGCGTTCCGCTCCCTTACGCAGGTGCATCGATCTAGCCAAGCACCTGGCATGAGCTCCCGTGGAGCCACATATCTGGCAGGCATTTATGTGCCACGCCTTCTTGTTATAGCTTCTGCCCTTGGCGCTTAGGCACTCGTCCTCGTCGCAGCGCAAGGTCCGCATGTGCAGCTCCCGGTAGGCGTTCCTCTGCCGCTCCCACCCGGCATCACGATCTGGCACAAAGATGCCCTGCAGGCGAACTGTGTCCCGGAACTTGGCCGATCGGCACCACATGCAGGCGAGATAGTAGCCCGAGGACACAGCGTACTTTCGCATGCACATCTTGTGGACGAAGCCCAGGCGACAGCACTCGGGATAGACGACTGTGTGTAGCCCGAAGACTAAGATCGGGTTCAGGCAGATGTCGCAGGTGACTCCCTTCGGCGGATGGTCCACCAACTGCTGCCTATACTCGTCCATTGGCGGACAGTCGCTGCAGTAGCTGTGGAACTGGCCGCTGAACTGCGACGTGCAGGGATTCTCGATGCTGCAGATCAGATCGAAGTACTTGCCGCACTTGTGGCACTCGATGGTGGCCCCCGGCTCTCCGCAGTATCCGCATATCCTCTTTTGGGCAGCGGCCACCTCCTTGCGAATGTCGCGCACCAGGAAGCCCAATATGCCGCCGGTTTCGCTGCCACGCTGCGGCAGATTCGTGGACAGCAGCTGCCCAGGGTGAAGAAGGGTTACTTTCTGTATTATTTACAGCGAGCCCTGTACTCACCAGGCAGAAGTAGTGCACCTTTAGCTGCATGTGCTTCATCCACTCGCCGAACAACAGTGTGTCCTCCTCATTATTACTGGTCGTCTTCCCGCACATATCACAGGTTATCAGCACGGCTGGCGTTTTCTCCATTTTTCATCTTTCCGCAGTCGGGAAATGCCAAATTATTGTATTGAAGGTAACAATAAGGCTTCGATATAAATTGCGCCTTTAATTAAATCGCCGGAAAAGTGCAGTGTGCTCGCCTGCTTTTCCGATCATAATGCTGAAATTCGGCAGAAAGGTCACACTTAAAAGGGAAGTGTTTTCCAGCACTGCATTTAAGCGCAACCACTTTTTTTTTAAATATTGTAAGCTTATCTAATAAATAAAGACACAAGATACAAGATAATAAATCTAAACATCTTTTTAAGTTCAGTATATCTAGTTTATTGGGCATTGTGTAGATGTTGGAGTAACTCCATTTGGCTACTGAGCGCAGGGATCACTTCCAGCGGTGCCAATGTTGATTCGATCCAGGCTTGTTTGCGAATAGTATAAATGTGTTGTTAGCTTTCTCCACGTGAATTTTGTTTGACTTTATGATCAGATCGTACCAATGGTCGGGTGGGCGGTGCCCAAAGGCCTTGCCATACCAATTCTCCAGCTTGTTGCCCATAACGCCTCCTGGTAACTTCAACAGCTCCCGGTACAATCCGGCAATGAAATCTTCATCGTTAGTATGCTTGGTTGGTGGCCCCTTGTTGATCGAATACGCTGGCTTCTGACGGCCATGGAAATCGCAATACTTATCCAGTGAGGTCATAAAGCTCCTTCTAACAGCGGGTATATCGAACGGATCAACGCGAGCCGGAACTGGAGCCTCTTCTAAAGCTTTTACATTCAACCTATAGTTGACACTGCGATTGGAGCGTCCCTGTCCAGGACGATCCTGCATCGGCAGCGTATAGCTGGCGGCAGACCCATTGGAGTCGCCACTTGACGCGAACGGGACTGGGTTTGGACGCAATCCCTGCGAGGTGGTCTCATCATTTAAGGAACCGAGCGCATTCTCAGCTTCCTTCTTCCTCCGCTCTAAAACATCCTTTAAGGGACGTACGTTTGTAATTATCGGCTTTTTTCTATTTTTATCCATTTCAAGAGCTCTAATTTCGATTTAACTTATATGCTGACTTATAAGTTATGGCAGTAGTTTTTCTCTCGCAACCCAGAACTTTTTGACATTTCAGAAATGTCCGCGCCGCCTATGTTGCATGCCGATATTTATTTTCCGATGTTTTTTGCTAATATCGATGTTGAAGAGGCATGTCCACTTTTGCGATTTTCAAACTATCGCCTGCAAATCGATAACAGCAGAAACTGAATTTGGCGGGCAAACAAGTTTTTTTTAAGCCTGTGAAACTTTCTCGGATCCCGGAGACACCTAGAAACCACCCTTTGTTTCACAGATTGAAAAATTGGCGACCCTAACAAATGGCAATATAAATATCGTAAAATAAACTAATAATTATTTATTAAAAATAAAATAAATACAAGAAAATAGGTAAAATGTTTCCCAAAGGAAAAAAATTAGGTCCTCTCACTCTCTTTCCATCACCATTCCTCTCACAAGATGCTCTTTTTCTCTCTCTCTCTCGGCAGGCTCCCCCACTTTTCTGGCTCGAATTCCAGCACATCCCAATGGGAACCGGAAGAAATTGGAAGGGGCTAGAGGGTGGAAGGGAGAGGTTGCGCACTTCCGTTATTACGGTCTCGCTCCCGTTGGATGATGTTATTGTTCTTTTCCTTTGTTGCTCTCTTTGCTCCAAATAAACGAGCCAAAATAACGGGGCATCGTATCACACGCTCTCCTTCGAAACTCACACATACAGGCCGTGACACTTTTCACACGCTCCCCATTACCCCTTTACCACACACAGCTGATGGAAAGAGCAAGAAAAAGAGAGCGGGGCGAGAGAAACCGAAAGATGCGTAGATTGCAGGACAATGCACTGTGGTCCAGAATCCCAAATTGGTGGCAGAAATTCAATTTTTTTTTTCAAGATTTCAGCAAAAACCATATTAAATTTCAGTAGAGTATTCCCAAGGGCAGTCTAAAAGCATAATTTTACAATTGAAATTGAAGCCCTCGCGATTTAGCCAGCCCTGGAAGTCAGCTGTTCATTTGCATTAAACTTTGCCTTTGCTAGCGTTGAAAGTTTTTACTAATTTCAAAGTGCTATAATTCAGTTATTTCTATGACTATAAATATAAAAAAACATGGAAAACATATATAAAGGTATTTATAATAAGGGTGTATTCACACAATTATTATTTAATGTGTTTCGTCCTTGTTTATGTGTGCTTTTGTAATGTGATATTTTCAGCAATTCTAACCTCAAACTCGTTGTGTTTCATGGAATAAAAGTATGTTGTATTTGTGCGTATTAGTTGAACTAACA
>VNJW01009566.1:0-12823 GCA_008042615.1 Drosophila auraria
GCAAGGCAAACAATATGTTTTTTGATATTATAAAATCTTTAATTCTAGCTGAAATGAAACAAAATGTTTTAGATATTGATAACATTGTTAAATGACATATTACATTTTCTCACTGCCAACTGTTATATTGGAAATTCACCACACGTCAGTTTCACCAAAGGTCACGCCCACAGCGAACACAAAAGACAAATGTCCAAAAGAGAGCAATGCCGTGCACGCTATAGTGGCGTCCCTGTCTTTCTCCCACAGCTAGCGACACACCCACCATTCTCGCCAAGGGGAGGAATTTCATGTCGAGCGTGCCCATTTTTTTCACTTCCACCGTCGGCATTTTTCATTGGCCACAGATTTACTCCGCTGCCCGCAATTACGAAGCGAGCGGGAGCGGGACAAAGACGCAACCGGCAGCTTCGGGTCCGAATCAAAACTGTAACTGTTCTTGAAAGTTAAAATGGAGAACTGAACCAATAGCGAGCGAACAAAATGCAGACGTATAATGAAAAAAATCCATTTATTTTCTATTGATTAGGAGATTTAGTTATTTTTTTTATAATTGAGATTTACAATATCATTATCAAATAACGGAAACTAGCTTATTTAATTTCCAAAGGTCGTCGTCCATAAGACGAGGCCAGGGCTGAAACTGAGCAGTCAGGGAAGGCATCCTTAGATTATTATTTTTCTATTTTAAACTAATCATTAAATTATTAAACTAATAATTTTAATATTTATTGTTATAATAATAATATTTTCTATAGAATACCGCGCATCATATACACCAATCCATTAAAAGCATTCTATAAACAATATTATCATCAGAAAATTATTATAATCTTCTGGCGCCGCAAAGACTTTTATTTTTATACTCGGTACCCATAGGGTACAAGGGTATTATAAGCTAGTGCCAATCGAGGATGTATGTAACAGGCAGAAGGAGGCATCTTCGACCCCATAAAGTATATATATTCTTGATCAGCATCACCAGCCGAGTCGATTTAGCCATGTCCGTCCGTCCGTCTGTCCGTCTGTGTGAAACAACAGATCTCAGAGACTATAAGAGCTAGAGTTACCCAATTTGGTGACAACATTGGAATCTGTTGCACGCAGATCAAGTTTGTTTTAAAATTTGGCCACGCACACTTCCGCCCCCGAAAATAATAAAAAACGGTATATTAGCTATAGGCGTGATTTTCGACTTAATGTAAATAGATAGGCTTAATAAGTAGGCGATTGCGGACGTGCTCTGCAAATTTGAGTAAAATCGGATGATAAACATGAAAGTTATTAAACAATTAATGCTTTCATGCTCTATCGCACTGCTTAGGAATAACTTCGTGTGTCTGAGCACTTATTAATTCGTAATGCAGCTGCGAACAGCTGCAGAATTAGTCTTTTTTGAACGTTGCTCAATATGTTTTTAGTAACATTTGACTTTATTTGTCAATTTTTGTTTTTTCCATGTCCGTGTGCTATTTAATTTCACGGGCAATACTTTGGGTACCGGGTATCTCACAGTCGGTCACTCGACTGTAGCTTTCTCACTTGTTTCTGTTAGAAATGGCCAATTTAATAAAAAAAAAATATTATGGTTTTAAGTTAGTTTAATTTTTTCAATTAAAATTAATTTTTTAAAATATGTTTAAGTTTGACAATGTTTTTGTTTCTATAAATTTTTTAACTAAATTTATATTTAAATTTTTTTCAGATTTTGAGGAAAAGTTTGATCGAAATCGGACTACTATATCTTTTAGCTGTATACCTGTGCAGTCTGCAATTGGATCATTGAAAATCGATCCATTTTGGTAAAATTGAAAAGTATTAAAGTTATTTTTGTTAAGCATTTACATACAAATTTTAAATTTTACATGTAGAATTTTATATTTTCATATAAATTGACCGATCGCTTCTATGGCAGCTATATGATATAGTTTTCCGATCTTAGTGAAACTATAACCGGAATTCTAGCACTGTAATAAATTATATATCTCGAGTTTTATTGAAATGCGTTGAAAAACAGAAAATTTAAAATTTTTTTTATGGCAGCTATAGGATATACAGTGTCTCAACTAATTGATCACATTAACGCAAGTTACTTTGTTTATGTGTCAAAGCTTCCAGATTTTTTTTTTTTTTTAATTCCCTTTTACACCACCAATGTGCTACAACAAATACTAAGTGCATTACAGCAATTAATCTCCAAAAGATCCGTTATTCCAAAGACAGAAAAGCTTAATGAAGAAAATGGCACATGATCAATAAGTTGGCTGTTTGCGTTTTCAAGTACTTGCTGAGCCAATTCTTAAGTTTTATTAGCTATAAACAAAATTTACTTATCTGCTATTAACATTTAAGTATTATGATGAACATTTAAAAGTTGGTATATCAATTATTTAGTGCTAGCTATTATTGTTTTCTAATTATCTTCATGCCACGGATCTTTTCATAGATGTCGGGTACACCGAAGTTTATTGTTGCGGAACAAAGCGGTTATACGGCTATGATACAGGGCACAAGTTTTCATTAATTAGCTACTTCATTAGAACCTTGAAAGAGACAACTATATGTCTTTTTTGGTTCGGATTTTTTCGTAATGCGACTACGGTCAGACTGACTTAAAAGGTAAACAATAACAATGGCCGGAATTCGCAGTGCACAATTTATTCATTTCTGGAATCCTTATGCCAATATTCCTGCAGAAATTAATATGAAAACCATTAAACTGATTTTTACAGCTTTTCTTGTACATAGATTTTGTTAATTCATAATAATTGCAAGATTTCATGGCGAAAAAACCATGCCACCGAAAACGTATTTATTTTGTTTATTTATTTTGCTTTTGTGCAGAATAGTTGCTGAAAATTATGCTAAGCCTTCAGCAAAAACCAATATATTTTGTGAGACCGTTTTGTCTAATGAGCAATCAATATTTTTTTTAGATACAATTTTTTGAATTAGATTCGGTATATTCTATCGAACTCATTTTTTGTCTGGTATTTTTTTTCGATAAGCCGATAAGTTTTTCAATTAATGAGAAATTAATGTATTAATCTCTCATTGAAAGTGCCGTATAGTCGTCTTGCTCGCACTTGGGCAAAACCCTATGGTTGCTGTCAAGCCTCTAATTAATGAGCCAATTAATGAAGTTTTTAATACAGTGTCATAATGCTATTAATCCGTCTTAAGGTACCCCATCGGCAAATTGCACAGCAACTTTGCATTTCAGTTAGTAGTCAAAGTATCAAATATCCGAAAAAACATTGAAGAAAATGTTGAAGAAAACAAAGCTGGACGGAGGCCCATTTTGAATAAAACAATCCAGAGGCGTGTTTAACGTCAAATTAAAATGGGAATACACAACAATGCGGCGCACGTGAATAGAGAACAAAAATCTACCATGGGCATTAATGTGACGACTGAAGCCGCCCGGTAAATGCTTCGAAAAAATGACTTTCATGGACGTGCTAAAGTCAAAAAACCCCTATTAACGGACCGCCATAGGAATTTGCGTTTAAACTTTGCCAACAAATATAAAGATTTTACCTTGGATGATTGGCGAAAAGTTATTTGGTCAGATGAAACCAAAATCAATAAAATGAATTCAGACGGACGACAATGGGTATGGAAAGGTAAGAAGGAAAAGCTCCCAGACAGACACATAATGCGCACATTAAAAGTTGGAGGTGGCAATATGATGAAACTAGTGCATGATACTAGATGGAGTAGGGAAACTTGTGATAGTCGATGGTTATATGAATGCTGCCCAGTATATCGACATGTTGGAACGGGGTTTGAAGGGTAGCTTAAATCTATGTCAAAAAGAGCTTCCGGACGTTATATTTCAACAGGATAACGACCCTGAGCACACGTCAAAACTAGCAAAAAAGTGGCTATCCGACAATAATTTTATCGTCCCTGACTGGCCTCCACAATCCCCTGACCTCAACCCGATTTAGCACCTCTGGGAACATTTGAAACCATGCCTTGTTTACAAGTCATTGGTGGGGTCAACAATTAATGAAATGTGGAGCACTGTGGAAGAATCCTGGAACAGCATAGCACCAGAGGTATGTCAAAATCTTGTAGAAAGTGTGCCCAGAAGGATTCAAGATGTCCTAGATGCCAAAGGTGGTCACACAAAATATTAAAATAAGTTCAGTTTAAAGGTCAACTAATTGGTCAACTCTCATTTTGTGTACAAATAGTCGTTAAGCAGCCAAAATGGTGTGAAACCATAACCTAGTCGATCTCGCCATGTTCGTCTGTCCGTATGAAACAAAAAATGTCTCTGAGAGCAAGGGCTTTTAAATTTTGTAACAACATTATTATCTTGTGCACCGAAATCAAGTTTGTTTCAAAATTTGGGCACGACCAGTTTTATAGGTTCGCCACAAATGGCTAGCCGAGTTTCAAACTGAAGCGATTAAAAATTAAACAATTCTATGATTTATATTTATTTTTACGTAATTTCACAAAAAATTTTCGATCGGAGTAATCGTTTCAAGGATTCTTTAGAAGCTGCACCCTTAGAGCCATTTGGGCTGCCACTAAAAATCGGATTTGTCTTTTGTGTATGCGCAAAGCTTTGGATACCGGGTATCTTAGAGTCGAGCACACTCGGCGGAAATAATGCTCGCTACCGAAACCAACATGATCGAGCACCATTCAACTCCCTGCCCTCATCACATTTTCAAATGGTATTCTCTTGCCACTTTTCACCTACTCCGTCCCCGTCCTCCATCACCCAGTCGCACCCCTAAGCTTAGGGGTTGAACTCGCTTTCCATCCCGTTCATAATCCAAAATAGTCCTGCTTTTGAGGGTAATTGTAGTTGCTTTGCTTGGGAATCCTTCTTACTGAGGCGCCTAAAATGGTGGATAAGGGTGAACGAAGGTCGCCAAGGTCCGCCGGAAGGGCAAGTGTCAGAGGTCAACCCTTTTCTGCTTTCCTGTTTGATTTACCCTTTTATTGTGAAGTACAGTTCGTTCAGCTTAACCGAGTTGAATTGCCTGTGACTAAGGAAAAAAGGGTGAAGTATGAACAAAATATATAATAGAAAAATGCTCCCCACGAGTGTCTGTTCATTGCATACTTTCTGGCGGCGCGCTGGCTTGCAGCCTGTGAGGGTTATCAGGGGTGCCACAGAAATCGCATTGGATTTAAAATGACTTATAAATGTGTCCGAAAGTATGCAATACAATTGCATATTCAACGATTTCTTTATACCCTGGCAGAGGGTATTATAATTTTAGTCAGAAGTTTGCAACACCGGCACTGCATTGTCATTTTCGACCCTTAAAAGTATATATATTCTAGCCAATGTCCCCGTCTATCCGTTTCTACACAACCTGATTTCCTAGTTTATTAGCTATTTGCTTTTACTCCGAAGTATAATTATTTCCTACGATTTAAAAATCATTTAATCTTGTCAAAATCGGATTACTTTATCATACGATTTTATGATTTTATATATCATTCCTATGTATGTATACTCAATGCTACTATAATTTTTATTTAAAAATATTAGGAAAATTATTCTGTTATCATCCTAGCTTCCTTCACCTGATATCTGTAAAGATATGTAAGTACAGGACGCAAAGTTCGATGTGACCTGACCGAAGGAACCACAAGACAGTTTCATCCCTGCCGCTGACCCAACCAAAGTCAACTACGACTCGAGGACTTTCTGTGTGCCCTGCACAAAATTGGGCGGGTCAATTAAGTGCAACGAAAGGACATCGGGGAATGTGTAATCTAAAATAAAAGCGGTGATTCCGTTGCAGTAAAAATGCACATAACTTAAAAAACAAAAACTTAAAAAAGTAAAGCCGTTGCTATTTGTTCAGAAGTATAATAACCAAGCCGACCCAACGTCGAGGACAAAAACTGCGCGCTAAGGATTACAAAAACAAAATACTAACATTTGCGGATGGCATTCGTTTTGCCTTGCCCGTATATTCTGACTTTAAGGGTTGTTTGTGGATTCTATTGTTAGGCTTCGAGTTTGAAATTCGGATCCCGACCCTGGTTTAAGGTATTATTAATAGAAAAAAAATTATATTATTTTGGCAAGTAGTTGTATTTTTATTTTAACCCATATCTCGGTATGGAACTAACGAAAAATATTGTTTAAGAACATATATTCGCAGCATAAGGATAAACATGCATAATCACAAGAATCAAGTTATCCATTGTTTAGAGAGCGCACTGTACTTTAATGAATGTTCCTTTGAATATTTTGTTATTTAAGTATTTTTTACTATGTCGCAGTTGTGGTGGTTAGGGAAATGAAGATCCTGGCTGTGATCCACTTCCGCCGTTAATAAGGCGTGGCCTTACGAAAATAAAGTCTCTGCCGCTGCCTGCGGGTCTGTCCGCAGCGAAGGGCAACCCACTTTTGGTTATCATTCTTCACTCAAGCCACGCACACACACAAGCAGAACCAGTGAGTGACAATATGACTGTGTGACTCTTTTGATGTATGCAGATGATAATAACTCCGTTAGGTTTTGTCTTTTCTAAAATGGTGTTGGAAATTCTGGCAATTGCCCAACAGCAACATCACAACAGTGGGAACGAGAGGCCCGTGAGTGCAGTTCAATGCGCTAGAACGAGAGGCGACGTGTGAATAAAGCACGCGCACAGCAATTTACGCTCATTAAGCATTTGTCATTTTTACGAAATGCAAATACACAAACGCACACAAAGAGCCATATGACTGGCTCGTTTACTCTTCGTTAGCCCCAATAACAACATCGTCCGGCCCCAACAACAAGTTGGAGGCAATTAACTGAATCGGCGGCAAGAAGAAGAGCGCATGCTCGACTTATTGTACAGTTGAGCGTGCCAGAGCGAATAAAAAAGGAAGAGAGAAGAAAAGTGGTCAAGAAGGCAGGCAACTAATAAGAAAAAAGCTAAACGCAAAAAACTCCAACGAAGCCAAAGCGAAAAAAAAAACAATACCCATACACATATGTACCAAGAGCAAAAAAAAGCAAAGCAGAGCGAGAGAGCGACGGCAAAAGCACTTAACGTGCATAAAAATAATATGGCGGCAGGGCAGCGAAAAAAAATAAATGAGACGAAGCGAAATAAAACCCACGGTTTCATCAGTCGAAGCGAATCGACAACAACAATTGGAATGATGAACGCGTGTGGAGCGCCGCAACGTTGTTGCTGAGTGGGGGGAAAGAAGAAGACCGACAAGAGCCCAAAGCAACGCACCCATACAAATGCACACACATACACAAAAAGAGCACTCGGCAAAGGCCGACATAAAATGAAAAATGAAATGCCAAAGAAAGGCACAGTGGGACGAACGCAATTAGCTCGCAATAAAGGTTGAAAAGTCGCATTGCAGCTTTATTGAATACAAATATTAAAGGTTAGTTTTTACATTATTGTACATGTGGATAATTTTACTATAATCAAAATTGTAGTTGTTTTTTTCTTAAGAATCATATTATGTTAATGACTTAACCATATTAGTTTGATCGATAAATTAAACCAATTTAAAAAGCAAATACAAAAAAAAAAAAAAAAAACACGGTTTTCTTAACCGATCCAACGATCCATCGAGCTTATTATGTGGCAGAGTAATTCATTCAAAATTCGATTATTCAGCTTCTGTTAACATTGAATATTTTACATTAAGAATTCTCGATATTAATCTCATTTTATATCATAGAATATACAGGATTAAACCACTGTGCTCCCTTTAAAAAATGCATCAGAGACGACAAAAGCAAAGCGAAAATGCAAAATAATAATAATGGATCGCACGCCACTGTTCTGTGTTCGGCAGAGTGAGTGAGTGAAAAAAGCATTTCGCTCTGCCTCTGCGCATACGCTGCCCCCTCCTTTTAGCTTCTTCTTCTTTCCTTCCACCGTCTGTTTCCGACAAGCACAACTAATAATAAAGTAAAGCCGATCCGATCTGAACAGTACAGCGGAGGGTGGGAAAAGGAATGGAAGGAGGAGGGCGACGTCCAGGTAGGTTGTTGGCAGTGGTGGTGGAATGAAAAAAGAAGATGAAGTATAGCAACAAACGGGCGGTAGACATTCGAGTGTACAGACACAGAAAACTGGATTTGGTTGCGGTCGGTTTAAGGGGAAGGGAGAGCGTCCGATCAGTCGGGGTGGTTGAAACACATGCACACACACATATGCATGGTCAATACACATGCCCGCCAGCTGTAGCCTCGATTCTCGCTTATTTTGGCTTGCTTTACGGACTGCTGCTGTTTCATTCCAACCCCAAGCGCGCAGAGGGCATCTCGCTCGCACGCCTGCCCCGACGAGGGCTGCCCCTAGTACCATCGCACTCGCACCCGTGCATTTCGGTATAGAGAAAAGTTATCGCCTGCGCTCGGGTGCGAGAGAAACTGGTTTCGTTGCTGTTGCTGTTTCCCATGCCCCATCTGGCTCGCAAAAGCAGCACCAACACCAACACATGCGCACTTCATTTTGTTTCATCGGCTCGGCGTAGAGTTGTCGCCGTGTCCCGCGGTTCAGTCTGAAATTCAACTTGGCGGTGTGCGGTTCTTGCGCTCTACGTTCGTGTCCGTGTATGTGAACTGAACGAAAAAAAAGTCTCGCGTCGACGCGACGCACACACACCCTCACTCTGGCGGCCAGCTTATATTGTATTTATTTTATTTTTTTTTGGCGACAACTGCATATCGCTTCGGTGGCGACTAGTGATTAGTGAATGCGATTCCGCAATACTCAATGAAAATGAGAACAGCAACAGAAACCGAAATCTTGGCGACGCTGCCGACGTAAGCAGCGCGCAGGAAAGTGTATCGAGTGAAGTGTGCGGCCTGGAATAAAAACAAAGCGGAGGAAACACAAGAAACAAGAGGGAAAGAAAACAAATTAATGCTGTGCGGCGTCTAGAGTTGTCGTTGCCGCTGCGTTTGGCCGTTTTTTTATGTAAGATCGCGTGCACAGGTGCCTCACGGCCTCACGTATTAATATACACTTTAGTTAAAAGAAACGAAAAGCGGGGGAAACTGAATGGAGGAGAAAACATATTTTCGAGACGCTGCCGCCGCCGCCACTGCTGCTGCCGCTGTGACATCGGCGCATGCCCGCTGCTGCTTGTTTTTTGCCCCGCATTGTTGTCATTCCCCTCGGTCTCTCTGCTTCTCTGCCTCTTCCTAATCCGTCTCTCCCTTTGCCTCTTCCGCTTGTTCGGTCTCTGTTTCTCCTGCTTCTTGCAACTCAATTTTGGTTGAAGGGAAAATCAAATTGATGATGGCTTTGGCATTGTTGTAAGCAGTCTGCCGCCACACAAACGCACGCCACCACACAGACCAACACACACACACACATTCACTCGCATAAATGGAATGTAAAAAGAGGGAAACAAGAAGGCAACAAAACGAAAAAAGCACTCGCACAGTGGAGAGAAACCAGTCTTTGCGTTGCAAGCCAAAGATGCAGCATGTTGCTCGATTCCGATTCCCTTTCCTTCATTTCCATTTCCATTCCCGTTCCGGATCCGCATCCGATTTCGAGTAGCACACATCGCACCCACTGGTAACAGCCACCCTCAGGGGCTGGGAATCAACCCCGTTGTTAGGCCGCCCCCGCCGACTGCCACCCCTAATCGAATTTGCCCAACCGAAGGAACAAAAAAAAAAAAAAGGAAACCTTCCCAGGATTGGAGGTGGGGGCAAACCGTAACCGAAACCGTAACCATTTGTTACTCTCGGACATTAAGTGGCAACTGTCAGGATTTTCGCCTCGGACGAAGGTCTTTGAACTTCTCCCCATGGAGACCCAGACCATTCTCCACTTCCAGTCCCCATTTCCACGGCTCTTATCACAGTTACTCGTTTTTTTTTTTGGCCAGCGGCAAGAGACAATCCATAAATAAAGGTCGTCTCGCTTACTCCCACTCCAACTGCGACTCCGTCTGCTTCTGCCTTTCCCCCCTCCTTTGCGAAGGACAAGGACAGGCGGATGGGCAGAGAGCAGGATAGCTAGCAAGGCTATGCTGTGTGCGGCGGCGGCGGCAGCAACTAAAAATAGAAGTTGGGAAAACAGGCAACTCTGACAAGTGACCTCCTTTGGATGCAACAATATATATATATATAATATACGCTTGCATTGCACACACATGCAAAACAGTGCAATTTTACTAGGTCACAGCCCATTGTTAATTTGGGAGATATTTGCGTTAGTTCCAACGGAACTTTGATTTATTTAGGTCTTTGAAATATACATCCGAAAAGCGGAAGTTGTATTATTTATTAAAAACTATAAATATGTACTGGTGGACTTTGTATAATTTGTCCTAGTCGCTTAATGTAAAATACATAGGCCAAAACAGAGTTGCTATCAGCTTGTACCGAATAGAGACGGCTAAAAGATACAACGCCAGAATTGCAAAGACCCTTGAAACATAGAGACCCATCAGAGGACTGCTATAATAACTTTAGGCGACCTTAAATAAAAAAAACAAGTCTACATAAAGGCCAAATAATAACTAGAAAGAAGAGTCGCTCCCAGGCAATATCCACTGTTAATGATTTCGAGTGTGTGAATGATCCCGAAACGGAGTGCTTCTCGTTTGGTCTCACTTTTTCGTCTCGGCTTTGTTTTCGTTTTCGGTTCTTTGCCGCCTTTAGACCGCGACTGCATATACGATCCCGTCTTTGTCTTTCTCAATGATTGTTCGTCTCGTTTTCACCTCCGTCTCTCTTTTGCCTTTGCTAGTGTAGTGTAGTATAGAGTACATTGCTAATCTCTTTACCACTCTCACTCTCTCTCCCTCCGTCCGCTATCTCCCACTCCGATCTCAGCTGGGGGAGCGCTTTTGGGGGGCTGCCAACCTGTTTACATGGCTTTGTTGTTTTGTGGTTGCAGTTGCAGTTAAATAGATAAAAAAATAACATGAAGCATGCCCCACGCAATCGAAAGTGCCCCAAGTCTGTCTGCTTTTGTTGTTTGTGCCTCGCCCCCATGCTTACTGATCGTCTGCTGTCTCTTTTTCGATCTCTTCCTCCAGAGCGGGCACGGAAAGTGAAGGATCGCACAACAGCACCCCAGCACCTGCATCACCATCACCATCACCATCATTATTACACTCACCGGCATCCACATCTGCAACTGCATCTCCGGGAAGCACTACCCTACCACTAAAGGACACCTCGAACTTGCGGGAGGACGGCCAGCGGCCACTGAAGTCCTTCGAGACACTTGCACAGAAAACGGGCATCTGCTTCGACGAGGATTTGGCTAGTTCGTCGCCGAGTCAATCGCCCAGCAGCCAAACACGTGGAGCAACCGGAACGCCGCCCATCAAGCAGCGGCGCCACCCGCTCCTGTCAATCGCAACCAGTTCGCCAAGAACTCCCAGCTCAACGAGACGCGGCCGCACGCTGGAGAAGTCACAGAGTCCCGCCCAACAGGTGGCAGCCGCCACCACGGTGCCGCTGCAGATCTCCCCGGAGCAGCTGCAGCAGTTCTACGCGAGCAATCCCTATGCCATCCAGGTGAAGCAGGAGTTTCCTTCACACACAGCGGCTGCGGGCACGGAGCTGAAGCATGCAGCCAACATCCTGGATGTGCAGCAGCAGATGCAACTGCAGCAGCAGCTCTCCGATGCCAATGCAGGCGGAGGAGCGACAGGAGCTGCTGGAGGCGGAGGAGCAGCTGGCGGAGCACCAAGTCCTGCCAACGCCCAGCAGACCCAGCAACAGCACTCGACGGCCATCAGCACCATGTCCCCGATGCAATTGGCGGCGGCCACCGGAGGAGTGGGCGGAGATTGGTCGCAGGGCAGGACCGTGCAGCTGATGCAGCCCTCGACCAGCTTTCTCTATCCGCAGATGATTGTATCCGGCAATCTGCTGCATCCTGGCGGCCTCGGCCAGCAGCCCATCCAGGTGATCACCGCCGGCAAGCCCTTCCAGGGCAACGGGCCCCAGATGATCACCACCACCACGCAGAACGCCAAGCAGATGATCGGGGGCCAGACGCAGTTTGCCGGCGGCACCTACGCCTCCTGCATCCCCTCCAGCCACAACCAGTCGCCCCAGACGCTGCTCATTTCGCCGGTGAACGTGATCTCGCACTCGCCGCAGCAGCAGCAGAACCTGCTCCAGTCGATGGCGGCCGCCGCCCAGCAGCAGCAGCAGCAACAGCAGCAGCAGCAGCAACAGCAGCAGCAGCTATCCCAGCAGCAGCAACAGCAGCAGCAGCAGCTCACGGCTGCCCTCGCCAAGGTGGGTGTGGATGCGCAGGGCAAGCTGGCCCAGAAGGTGGTCCAGAAGGTAACCACCACTAGCAGCACAGTGCAGGCGTCGACAGCGGGCGGAGCAGCAGCCACGGCGGCCGCCCAGGCCCAGCAGGTGCAGCAGGTCCAGCAGCAGCAGCAGCAGACCACGCAGACCACCCAGCAGTGCGTCCAAGTGTCGCAGTCGACGCTGCCCGTGGGCATGGGAGTGGCCCAGGCCGGTCAGTCAGTCCAGTCGGTCCAGGCCGCCCAGCTCCTGAACGCCGGCCAGGCACAGCAGATGCAGATCCCCTGGCTCTGGCAGAATGCTGCTGGTCTGCAGTCCTTCGGCTCGAACCCGATCATCCTGCGGGGCCAGCCGGACGGCACCTCCGGCATGTTCATCCAGCAGCCGGCCACGCAGACCCTGCAGACGCAGCAGAACCGTAAGTCTCCGTCCCGTAGTCCCGTAGTAGTCCCTCCCATCCAGTCCTAATTCCGTGTGTTCTTTCCCCAGAGATCATCCAGTGCAACGTCACCCAGACGCCCACCAAGGCTCGCACCCAACTGGACGCACTCGCTCCCAAGCAGCAGCAGCAG
>VNJW01009569.1:0-34741 GCA_008042615.1 Drosophila auraria
GCAGAAAGGCTAGCCATCCCAGATGATCGAACGACGACGAGGACGTAAAGGTAACGACGAGAGAGAGAGGAACGACGTGGCAAGCCAGCAATAAAGGAAGAGGGAGGCGAATGAAGATTTGGCGACGACGACGGTGAGGACGTGCGGAAAAACCGACGCTCT
This sequence comes from Drosophila auraria, assembly GCA_008042615.1. Classification (NCBI taxonomy): domain Eukaryota; kingdom Metazoa; phylum Arthropoda; class Insecta; order Diptera; family Drosophilidae; genus Drosophila; species Drosophila auraria. Next base: position 163 of record VNJW01009569.1, read on the forward strand.
CAGCAAAAACCCAAAATCAATTTAAATCCATATTTTAATCAAAATAATATAACAAAATAATATCAATAAACCTTATAATAATACAAAATAACTAAGTGGGATCGTGTTCAGATTATTTAAAAGGCTAATTACAACCCAGTCCCACATACATACATTTATGTAAAAATACATGTAGAGTCATATAGAGACGTGCACAATTTAAAACCATCAAACAAAACGTAAAATATTTTATATTTGAAAAAACTTTTTAAAATGTTTGTTTTTAATTTGATCCACTTTTTGCTTTTCCCGCTACTTTGGCGGGAAAACAAGAAAAAATCGATTTCTCGGGCCCATAACTTCTGATCGACTAATGTTACTTAAGAGTGCTATATGTCATTGGAAAGGTATTTTAAAATTATAATTACTTAACCTTTACAAATGTATCTAAATTTTATAACCCTTGAGATTGCTGCTCACTTTTTGGGGTACAACACATATATCCGAAAATTCCCTTTGTCATCAAACTTAGTAGCAATGATCCCATACAGCTATTTTCTTCATATATGGATATTTTGTGTAACTTTATCCAATTTGAGTTTTAAACAAATACTTCTGATATCAAAAACACCTCTTAACGTGGTACTAAATTTTGTGACGGTAGCCGGCGTTTAGCTGATATCAGATGTCATAACTATGTGCTATAATTTTGTAATAATAGCTAAGTCATAAAGGAACGACCTCTGGACATGGTATTGGGCTATACTAATTTACACTAACAATAGAGGACCTACATACATATGACATTTTAAAAATTTCTGATATCAAACAAAAACACCTCTTAACGAGGTGAGATAAAAGTGACGACCGCACATTCAACTCAAAAAATTTCTCAGCACTCTGCCTGCTTACATTTTTTCAACTATGTTAAGTGCCGATTATGAAACTATTTAAAAAATGTTAAAATATTTTTGTTTAAATAAGTATAATCGTCACAAAATTCGGTATTGAAACTATTTAAAAAATGTTAAAATATTTTTGTTTAAATAACTATAATCGTCACAAAATTCGTTATCAGAAAGTGATTGTGGTTGGCTTAGCAGTAGCAACTGCCTTCTTAATGTCGGACTACAGATTTTCTATGGGACTCCGGTCAGGCGACTGAGCGGTCACTCCAAAACGTTCAGAGTTAAGCCCTGAACCATTCCATTGCTTTCCTGCTGAAGTGCTTGTGGTCATTGTCTTATTGATGGACTAATATAAGCGGCATTTCGTATTCTGCATGGGGTAGAATGTCTGTCTTGTCTAACTGTCCAATGTATTAGACCGACATACCCTTACACTATATCGCCCATGGTTGATGGTGTTTGTGGCGTACTGGGGAATATATTCTAATTTCGTTGGACGTCTGACGTATGGTCGAGATCCCTTTCCACCAAACATAACTAGTTTGGACTCATTTGACCACAGAAGAGTCCAACACTGTTGGGATGTCCAATTTGCAAGATCCGTGGCATGGAGTTCCATGCGCTTAGTAATATGTGTCGCATTTTAAAATGGTTCCTTTTTTGGGCTGCAGGCTTTTAGGTTCTGTTCCCTAAGATATGTCCGAACGGTTTGTTCCGTCGCATTCATTTTAACATCTGTTTCAAGCTCGGTAGCAGGCATAAAGGGATCCTTCTTGCTCTAACAAATCATTCTTTTGACATGAAGAGGGGTCATATATCGTTTTCGTCCACGTGTTTAGCTCTTTTCTTCATACTTTATAGCGTTTTTATTCATTTTATTGGATTATCCTACCTTCTTTGTAAATATTTCCGACCAAAATAAATTGTTTGATAAGGTCGCTGTTCTCTGCAATGCAGTGCTTTCCACGTCCCATTGTAATGATAATTATTAGCTTTTATGATATATACATAAACAATGAAATTAGAGTAAAAAAAATAAAGGTATGCTTTTTGTAAAGACGATTCCGCGAAATATAGAATATTCTCTAAAAATAGGACCAATGGTCACAATTGTACAGAATCGAAATTTTCTGGACAAATGTGGCTTTTTTGAAAAATTTTTACTTTTCAACAAAATGGGGATCCTAAGCTCACTGCGAAAATTGTGATGGAGTGAATTACTAATTGATAGAGTAAATTTCTCAAAGTCCCGACCTCGCTCCGATTGAAAACCTATGGTCAATCATGGCCATAAATCTCGGGCGGTATCAATCAGTTTAATGCAACGTAGGCGTGGAAGCGTGTGGAACTGAAGTGGAATTAAATTCTGAATGGAAGTGTTGAGAAATGGGTTGAGAGCATAAAAAACTCCTTAAAAAATTAAAAAGACAAAAATTGTTTTTGGACAAAATAATAATATGGAATTTCTTTAGATTTATTATATAAAGTGCAAAACTGAGTACATGTCTTTTGATTTTCGTTTTTTATATCTTACTATTACATTGCTTCTTATATTATTTTTCTATTAACGTCTATTTGTTCCAAATTGAATAAGGAATAGAAAAAAAAGGGTTGTTTCAGTTCCTTCATTCGATTTGGTTATATGAGCGCTTAAGCATGAAAATGTTGAACGTGGAATCAGTTTTGCTCCCTCTGTATATCTGTATTTGGCTTCATATTATAATTTGTTGACTAAAAATCAGTTGTTTAAGAAGCTGGTCAAGAGGGGTCAAGTGCCCATCAAATTTAAAAAATATTTTTTTTGTCTTACAAAGATGCTCGTATTTATATAGATATTTAATCTGAATGTCAAAACTTTCTTTTTTTTTTTAATATAAGCGATGGTGTTTCTTTAACATACGCAATTTTTAGAGGACGACAACATCGTATTATTATTCTTTGTGTCTGATCTATTATCTGTATGGAAATTATGGAGGTTACAAAAAGAGAGTCTATAAAGGATAGACTTTCGGCTATGGAAAATTTTTGTTTGTATAGACTGTGACCTGTGGACACATCAAAACCATAGCGAAAAATAAGTGTACACTCAGTAATATCGTAAAATGTTTCACAGACTTTCTTTTGCTTAAACAATATTCTGGATACAGTATGGTCCAATAGACCGACCAACTTGGGCTTCATTTTTGATACAAATTATTCCAGCAGGTCTGCATTTTTATTTCTCCTCAACCATTTTTAGGTAAGGGGGTAAGGATCACTGCCGTGCTGCTTAATTAGTTGTTTTGAATTAAGGTATTGCTGTTTTGTTAGGCCATTTTCCATAAAGAAAGCTGGTGCCCTTTCAGAAGATGTTGGACGTATATCCACTTTGGAAATCGTTCGTTTTAATTGACCAAAAGATTCACTTTTTTTTAATACAAATGGAATGTCATAGTCGTCTGTTTAATTTTATAAAATGGTAGCAGCACGTAGCAATAAATAGGTTGAATGTTTATTTTCTTTGTTGAATTGAAGGAATGTTTTTGACAAAATGAGCGTGAGTTCAACTCCCGCTCATTTGAAAGATTTTTTTTTAATTTTTAAGTTTACTTCCATATTTCGATTTTCTAATTTTTATTCAATTAAGACATTTTATTTCAGTTCTACCGAAGCTGGGTGATGCAACAAAATTGAACAAAGTGAATTTTGTTATTTTTTGTCATTGGTTTGGTTTTGCGAATAATTAACAACAAAAACTATGCGGTGCCGGAACGGTGTGAAAAAGAAAGCCGAGAAGTTCAATTCCAAAATGCGATTTAATTCTTTGCTGCGAGAGCGAAACGACTGCCCTGCAACAGTGATTACGAAGAAGTGCGAGAGAGGTGCGATTGCGCAGGCCCGAGATCAGCGATTGCATTCGCTTATCTAAGCTTCTCTGCACATCCACGCATAGATAATAGATAATTCGAAAGCTTTGTTTACATTGTTGTTGTCAGTGATGCTGACCAAATAACAAACAATAGGTGATTTTAACATGACTTTTGTGACTGCTCCCGACATGCTCCCCCCGTTGGAAGAACCATGCTTCCAAGTGAAGTGGTTTCCAGGGGCAGTACTGCTAACTTCCTCGTTGCCCGCTTGCATAGCCCAGAGTCGGTTCGGATGACTGCAACTCGGTTGACGCCGTCCCCTCCGGAGACGGTGCTCTCAAGTCTGCCAAGGCGCCAACGCAAGGGGGGTATGTTGTCCTCCTTGATGAGGACCATACTGCCTGGCTGTATGCTGCTCTCGAGAGAACGCCATTTGCTCCGTTCCTGCAGCAGCGAAAGGTAGTCGGTGCTCCATTTGCGTCAGAACATTTGCTGCATTTGGCACACACGCTGCCACCGGCTCATACGATCGATTTTCAGATGGGTGACGTCAGGCTCATCCACTGAGGTAAATGTGGACCCAATGAGAAAGTGTGCAGGCGTAAGAACGTTAATGTCATCTGGGTCTTCTGAAATGGGACAGAGCGGTCGTGAGTTTAACATTGCGGATATTTCACACACTAAAGTGCGCAGTTCATGAAATGTGAGAATCGACTTTCCAACGACGCGGACAAAATGAAACTTTGCGGATTTGACCGCGGCTTCCCACAAGCCACCAAAGTGCGGGGAACGAGGTGGGATGAAATTCCACCGGATTTCCATCGAACTAAGGGCAACCCATAGTTCGTTGGTTTGAGGATCGCTTAAGAACAGCTATCGAAGCTCAACCAGCTCGTTTTTGGCTTTCCCCTCAGGCTTATAAATCGCTTTAGGGCTGCGATAAAGGATTGCGTTGAAAGGTCCTCGACTACTTCCAAGTGCGTAGCCTTGGTGACGAAGCAAATGAATATGGATATGTAGCATTTCGAAGGAGGCCTGTTTCTGACCTCTGACTTCGAGTAAAAGGGCCCACAAAAGTCCACTCCAGAGATGACAAATGGGCGATTCGGATGGACGCGGTCTTCCGGAAGCGGTGCCATGATGTGCTCGACTAGCTTGGGCTTCAATCTAAAGCATTGAATGCACTTGTTGATGACAGAAGAAACCGTTTTTCGCCCTCCAATGGACCAGAATCTTTGCCGTAAAGCGGCCAACAAACTCTGTGCTCCTGCATGAAGGAACTTGCGATGAAAGTGATCTATAATAGCTGAGGTTATAGGATGAAACTTGGGAAGGATCATAGGGTGCTTGGCATCGAAATCCAGCTGCGAATTATGAAGGCGTCCGCCGACGCGCATAAGACCTCCTGCATCTATAAATGGGTTTAATGAGAGAAGTTTGCTCCTCGGCGACAGCTTCGTCTTCGAGGTTAGGGCCTTGTGCTCCTCGGCGAAGTGCACGCGCTGAATCCTTCTAACTAGTAGATGCGTACCACCTTTAATTTCCTCGACTGTAAGCGCTCCTTTCTGCGGTACTCGATCCTTGGTGCGAGTTTGAAGGAATCGGTATATGTACCCGAAGACTCTTTGCATTCTCCCAAACGAATTTTTGAACTTGCAACTATGTGAGATATCCATTCCCTGTGACAGCACCAATGCGCTGCGCCGACGCTCAGGAAGCTCCTCGACAGGGGGTGCGCTATCAGGCCACATAGAAGCATCCGCGATTAGGAACTCCGGTCCTTGCCTCCAAAGATTCGATCCCACAAGCTCAAGAGGTGTGCATCCACGGGATAAGATATCTGCCGGATTTTGTTGTGACGGTACGTGCCTCCAGGTCATTCTCTTAGTTCGCTCCTGTATCTGTGAGATCCTATTCGAGACGAAAATGCTAAAGTCTGACGGAGGTTGACGGATCCAAGATAAAACTATTTTAGAATCTGACCAACAATGAAAGCTGCAGGATACAGGTACAATTTGCGCTACTTGAGAGACAAGCTCGGATAGTAAAAGTGCTGCAAATAATTCTAGCTTCCGAATAGTGAGAGTCTTCAAGGGGGCAACTCTTGACTTCGAGCAAAGAAGATTCGACGACCATATCCCTTGATTCTCTGAGCGAACATAAATACAGGCACCGTAGGCGGTCATGCTTGCATCGCAATATCCATGTATTTCGCAGGATAAGTTATGCTGTAGAACAAAGCGCGGAAACTTCAAGCAAGCAACTGTGGCGATTTGTGACATATGCTCTGACCAAGCAGAGTGTAACGATTGCGACAGGGACTCATCCCAGTCAATCTTATCCTTCCATAAGACTTGCATGAAAATCTTAAGCTTGGTTATGATCGGGGCTATTAATCCAAGGGGATCGTAAAACCTAGCGATAGCAGACAGAATGCTGCGTTTAGTTGCGGGCTTATCTGTCCATTCGCTTGAGAAACTGAAGAGCAAATTGTCCGATAATGTGTCCCAAGACAAACCCAACGCCTTTGTAACATCAGTTTCGTCATGGAACTTTAAAGTCTTCTCCCGGTCTGACTCATTCACTCCTTCTAGCGCCGCAGGCTCATTGGAACACCATTTACGAATTGGGAAATGTCCTCTTTCCAAGAGCTCCTTAATTTGGTGACGAATTTCAACGACCTCCTCGATGGTGTCTCCACCTGAAATTAGATCATCTACGTAGAAGTTTGTGCGTATGATCTTGGCTGCTAATGGAAACTCTGCTTCTTCATCGTAGGATAGCTGCTGCATTGTTAGTGAAGATTTTTGGCTGAATGGATGGACCAGCGTACAACAAATCATTCAGAGAGTATCCCGAAGTGGACTTCGCTGAACCGTCGAAAACAACTCGCAGCTTCGTAGTTGTGCTTTCCTATTTTTGGACGCAGTGGTGGGGCAGGTAATATTGATGAGCTGCAGCATTTTTGGCTGCTAAAGACATGTGGCCGAGGCTGAGATATTCCTCCATAAAGGCTTTGTACTGCGACTTCAGATCCAAATTCCTAGCTAATTTAGCCTCGAGTGCCTTAAACCGATGGAGCGCACGATCGTATGAATTTCCTAGAGCATCGAAACTAGTTTTGGCAGGAAGCAGTACCGAATATTGTCCAGATTCAAGCCTAGTGTATTGCTCTTGAAATAGCTGCTCGCATAGAGCTTCCTCTTTTGAAATGGTCGTTGTAGCATCTGCGCAACTGTCGATTTCCCAAAATCTTTTTAGTATATCAGAAATCGACTCTGACTCCGACTGAGTGCTGGGCTCCTGAACTAAAGAAACTAAAGATGAGCGCGAGGGAGATCCTACTGTGAGACATCCTGAGACGATCCAGCCAAGCCTGGTTTTCTGCAGAGTGGGTAAGTTGCTGCCTAATCGAATTTGTCCAATACAAAGCAGCTCGAAGAATATACTCGCTCCAATAAGCAAGTCTATGCGCTGGCTTTTGTAGAAGAGTGGGTCGGCGAGCTCGAGATTTTCCGGTATTTTCCATTCGGACGCGTTAAGATGTGGGTGATAATCGGTGATAGATAGGGTGACAGCCGCTGAGAGCGAGGTATTGTACTTTGCGTTACTGGACTGTGCGAAAATATAAACCGATTTATCCGATGCAAGCGAAGATTCACCGATTCCTGATATGAGGATGCTTGAACGATGGATCTTGAGTTGAAGCTGATTGGCGAAACGAGAGGTGACGAAATTGATTTGAGAGGCCGAATCAAGTAAAGCACGGCATGGTACGAACACGCCAGAGCGGTTTTTGACGTAAACTATGGCGGTAGCAAGCAACACGTATTCGGTTTTGACTGGCGACAAGGCTACAGGTGGTGTTTTAGACAAGGCTACAGAGACGTGAGAAGAGCCTTGCGGGGGTATTTCAGGAGCAGGCAGGGCAAGGGCTGCAATGGGATTTGATTCCATATGAAGAAGAGAATGATGTTTCTGGTGGCAGTGCCTACAGTTGCCAGACTTGCATTGCTGTAGGCCATGTCCCTTTCGTAGTCAATTAAGACAGAGATGTAACCTTTTTGCCTCTTTGTACCGCTGAGTGGGGGATAATCCCAAAAACTGTGGACATTTTGTCAAATAATGATCCTTCGACTCGCAGAGGGTACAGGATGGCAAAGCTGATGATGAAGCAAGGAGGGTGCTACGATGAAATTTGCTAGCTACTTTTCCGACCTGTTTGCTAGGTGTTTGTTGTACCATAGCGTATTCCAAATTTTCCATCATGCGGCATCTAAGGTCCAAAAATGATGAAAATGTGTCCCATTTTAGCAGCTCCTTAGCAGGCAACCCTTCTTCCCACCTCTCCTGGGTCTGATGGTCCAGTTTCGAAACGATGAGGTGGATTAAAACGCCGTCATAAATTTCCTGCGTAGAGGCCATAGTAGCCAGAGCGCGCAAATGTGAATTTTCCTTGTCGCTCAACTGCCCCAGACTACTTGCAGATCCCTTCTCCACCCCTGGTAGCTTGAACAATGACCGAACGTGTGCCTGAAAGTGTAATAATTTATTATCGAATCTTGAGGTTAATAATTCCAAAGCCCTGTCATAATTATTTTCCGTGGGCTCCAGGGAACGAATGGCGTCCAAAGCTATGCCGTCCAAGCACACACGGAGATGCTGGAATTTTTCCACCTTTGTTAGTTCTTCGTTGTTTCCTACTACCGTGTTGAGCATTGCGTAAAAATCCGGCCAGTCGATATATGCTCCGCCAAATCGCGGAAGCTGAAACTCCGGTAGCCTGGTGGGCCTTGAATTGCATTTAAAAGCGACACTGTGGCCACCGAGGATGCCATGCAATTCAGTTGAATTTGCCAACGATTTTCTCTTCTCGCCACTGAGATGGCGGCAGATTTTTCCTTTGGTTTCGCAATATGCTGTGGTAAGTGTGATGCGCGCATCAGATTCTAGCTCCTCGATCACGAGCCGTTCGTGGTTAAGTTGCAGCTCACTTTCGTCGAATTTGGCCAACTGCTCCTCAGTCAAAAATGAGTTTAATGCTGCAAGCATTACAATGGAGTTTGCCTTTTCCTTTGGTTTCACAATATGCTGTGGTAAAGGTGATACGCGCATCTAATTCCAGCTCCTCGATCACGAGCCGTTCGAGGTTTAGTTGAGAGCTATCGAAGTCAGAGTTCATTCGCTCGACTAAATCCATCCGCAACTGGCCAACTGCTCCTCAGTCAAAAATGAGTTTAATGCTGCAAGCTGGCGTACCATGCAGTTTGCCTTTGCCCGATAAAACTCCTCGCCATCTGGTGCATGTGGCGCGAGCTCAGTCGTTGGTGCATTATTTTTTGCCATTTTAAATTTTTATTTGTTCTTTATAGGGTATACGGTAGTCACTGCACAAATGTTTCGATGCACTCTGCAGTCAGCCCAGCGAAAATTATAGACCGAATTCGAGGTAAGAAACGGAACCAACAACAAAGGGCAATAGCCTTCGCTTGGCAACCGAAAAATGTATAACACTCGGCGAATGCAAAAGTTTCAAACTGTACAGCAGCCGATTCTAACTGTACAATGTATGTAGATATGTATATGCGAATACCGTGTAAGGCGATGCGATAAGTTTGTGTGTGTGTGCACGGCCCTTAACACCGACGCGTGTTAGAGGCGCTTAGAATTATAAAAACGATATTTAATAATTGCTTAACTTAAACACACGTTCACGGATCACGTCGGGGTCACCAATGTTTCGAGGAGGCATTAATTTATGCCACCTTTTTGCGAACAATTAACAAAAAAACTATGCGGTGCCGGAACGGTGTGAAAAAGAAAAGCCGAGAAGTTCAATTCCAAAATGCGATTTTTATTCTTTGATGCGAGAGCGAAGCGACTGCTACTCAACAGCGATTGCGAAAAGTGAGAGAGCGGTGCGAGTGCGCAGGTCCGAGATCAGCGATTGCACTCGCTTATCTAAGCTTCTCTGCACATCCACGCATAGATAACACAGGTCGACAAAAATCGACCAACATAGCAAAAATTTGTGACAAATTTAAGTTTGTAAAATGCATTATAACTAAAGAACGAGAGGTCTCCCATTGGATATTATTGTTTAATATTGAAGTACAAAGGCCAAAGCTCTTTTTAAGATGAATACCCGCTCTGGGCAACTTAAGGTTTGGGAGTTATTAAGCCTTAAAAAGTGCCGATTCAAGCAGTGCATGCTACTTTGACCGCGATTTTCTCAAAATTGGTGGGTGATGGAAACTTTTCAGTTTCGGACTGGTAATGTACCGGTTCAGATCTATCAGAATCAATGGCTTTTATTCGCCGGCATTTTTCTTGTCGACCAGTGTAATTGATAATTCGAAAGCTTTGTTTACATTGTTGTTGTCAGTGATGCTGACCAAATTACAAACAAAAGGTGATTTTAACATGACTTTTGTAACTGCTCCCGACATGTGTGTATGTACGAATGGAAATTTGCCGAATAAAAAAACTTGCAGCTTAGTTAAAAATTTAGGAACTTTTTATGTATTTGTGAGTGTGTGTGTATATATATGCGCTTGGACCCCAGCAGGAAGGCAGAGCATAAAAAAAAGAAATGTAGGAGGCCGTTTTAGGCAAAGTACTTTTTTATGAATTTTGCTTTTTATATTTGGAAATATTTTCTCACTGCGGCAGGGTACGCCCAAAAAAACAAACACTTTTTTTCCCACTTTTTACTAGAAAGTGACACGGATGGAAAAGACAAGATGGCGACCACGGAAAAGGAAGATCCATGAAAAGGAGTGGTCGGATTCCAAGCCAAATAGAGTCTTAACTCGGGTTGATTGAAGCCACCTCTTCCAGTAGTATTTCCTGGCAGATGGCGAAGACGATAGAAAAGGTCGCTGAGGGAGTCCAGCGTAGAAGGGCAGCAGAAGGTCCACAAAGTAAAAGAAATAGGTGGCAGGGTTTTACTTAAAACAAGTATACTGTTTATTTGGCCTTTACTGGCTGCTAGTAATTCTGGACTTACTACTTAAATCTAGAGAGTTCCGAAATTGTAACTGAAAAGATTATCTTCCTTGACGACCACCATATAGCCGATCTGAAGATTTTTTGGTCGGGAATTGCCATTTGTTGGGCCTGTGGAGTTTTATAAGATACTCTTCTTTCCATCGTGCACTAAACTGCTGATATTGAGCCTTCAAATGTTGCCATCGATTTATAATTGACTTGACTTCGCCTTTAATTACGGGCTCAGCCGTGGAAAGCAACGGCCCGCGAATAAGAAAATGGTCTGGCCTGAGTGCGAGCAAGTCCGTTGGATCTTCGGACATCGGAAAAAGCGGCCTGGAATTAAGGCAAACTTCAATCTTTGCCAGAAGTGTGGCAAGTTTTTCGAACGTGTATTTGTGGGAAGCAGTTAACTTATTGGAAAGCGTTTTGAAACTTTTAACAACCGCTTCCCACAGACCTCCCATATGCGGAGCACCTGGGGGGATAAACCGCAATACTAGTCCCTGATGGCTATATGCATCAGTCACAGACTCCTTCATGGCTGGTAAGAAGTTCGGAGAAAGCTGAGTTGCTGCACCCAAAAAGGTTTTGCCATTATCCGAACGGACCCGTTAAGGACACCCGCGCCTAGCTACAAAACGAGCAAAGGCCGCGAGGAATTTTTCGTTTGTGAGATCGGAGGTGGGTTCCAAATGGATTGCTTTCGTAGAGAAACACACAAACACACAAACATATCTCTTCGTAATGAGGAACGCTCTCCCTGTATAATTATTGATCTCAAAAGGGGCGGCATAATCAATGCCTGTGTACGTCAACGCCCTTGAGAACGAGACTCGGTCGGTCGGAAGATCGCCCATGAGCTGTGTCTGTAGTTTATTCTTGTGAATCGTGCAGATCTTACACGAATTCACCACAGCTTTCACCAGATTCTTGATTGGATCGGGTTAGGCGCACAACTAATTGGTTGCCGCCATGAAGGGTGATCTGGTGGGAAAATTGGATGAGAAGGCGAGACAGTCTACAGGTGTTCGGAAGAAATATGGGATGGCGCTCATCGTATTGTAGAGCCTTGGAGGCAGTGACGCGACCACATCCCTTAATAGGCCATGTTGGTCCAGAAAAGGAAACAAGTTTCGGATAGGACTTGAAACTTGTAGGGGACGTTTATCCTCCAAATGATGACGCTCCTGGGCGTATGATCTACTCTGCGCAATTGAGATTAGAACCCTTTCCGAGTCGCGTATTTCATCGGCAACGCCTTAGGAACCGTAGAATTAAAACGGTCAAGAAAATCGTCAGAGGGCGTTTGACTAAAATGAACCTTTACTGCACGCTGCTCTAGGTCGGTTGTTGGATGAGCGTCTCTTGGTCTTTGTAGCCACTCTGGTTCTTGCCACCAAAGTTGACTGCCAGCTAGCGTTTTGTATAAGAAGGTTCGAGTCCTATCTCTGGCGGGACAAAATAGAATTCGTCAGAGATAGCCCTCCATCGAATACCGAGCGTTTTCGCCGTGCTTTCGGCATCGATATCGATGAACTAGTTGTGGAGGAGGTGCTCAGCAGGAATGTTCTTTAGGATGCTCCTTTGGTTGGAAGTCCACTTCCTCAGTGAGAAGCCGGCGGAGCCTAGAGCTGCCTGCAGTTCTTGGACGGATAGTTGAGCTTATTGTACGGAGTTGGCATATGCCAGAACGTCATCGACGTACATATCATGTCTAATGATATGGCCCGCAGTTGACCCCGAAGGTAACGGTTTGTAGCTCGAAATCTCGGATCTCTCCTTCTTTGTTTCAGAACAGGATTCTTTGAAAGGGCATATGCTTTGGACCGACCCATATTTCGCGATACATTTTGGTATTGTCCGCACTGAAAACGTATTAGAAATAGCGCCACTTCAGGATCTGAATCGTCAGATCGGATTGTAGGACTGGACCAGCATGAAGAATATCGTTTAAGCTGGTCCCATTTGCTGAAGGGCGTGATGGTGCATGGTGGCTGTGGAAGGTAATAATTTGGAGAATTGTGAGTCAAAGAAACTTCTTTCTTATGACCCAGATCCAGATACTCCTGAATCACGCTATCATATTGCTCCTTTAAGGGAAAGTCTTTTTTTAAACGATTCTCTTTTCTAAGAAACTGAGTTAACGCAAGGGACCTAGAATATCCCAAATTGGATCCGAAATGGCTATGGTCGCAGAACGGTAGCGTTACCACTTACCTTCCGCTTGCGTCTTTCTTTGTGGTCCGAACGAAATTGCTTTCACAGTAGGAATCCGATTTTTTACCAGCTTAACTGGTAGATTCTCCACATCCCAGAACTTGGTGAGAAGTCTGTCTAATACCCTTCTCTGTCCTGGCTTATCTGTGTCGTAAAGGGTGCTACTAGATTGGTTGGGGTATTGGAAATCGGCCCAGTGAGCACCCACCCGAAAATGGTTTCTTGGCCTAGGAGTGAGCCACAGATATTGTTACGCATGCCGCTCATAAATTCGGATGGTAAAATATTGGCTCCGATCAATATTTCGATTTTATAACTCTCAAAAAAGGCGGGGTTTGAAGAATTCTGAGGAATTGTGTAGGAAGCCAGTTTGCCTGCTAATTCCGGAAGACGTAGGCTGCGGTGTCTAGTTGTAGACCGGGTTTCGTTGGAGATCGAATTGCAAAGTGGCATAGCCTGGTGGACTTCGCGCACACCGACTGGTTTAGACCGGAAGCTTGGGTTTGAATGTGTCGGAATGACAACTTGATCAGATTGAAGAGACGTTCTGTAATGAACGTTGCTTCGGATCCCGAGTCAATCAGTGCTCGCGCTCGATAGCTGGTGCCCATATGACAGATGTCAATAATTGCCGTGCTCAGCAGAACAGCTGTAGTGCCAGAAGCAAAAAAATTTTGCACAGTGGAAGTGCTTTCCTGTGGATTACTGCTCGAAGCTCTCGCAGCAGGTTGTGGAACTGGCAAAGAGGCTGCTGTGGAGCTTGACCCCGAAGAACTAGAGGTTGCTCGATGTAAAAGGGTATGATGCCTGCCTCTACAGGTAAAAAGCTGTGAGTGCTGAAACAATCGCGGAGCTGATGGCCTCTTGCGAAACCATTTAAGCATAGCTGCTTCTTCTTGATGTATGCGGAACGCGCATCGACTGACATTTGGAGTAAACGCGGGCACAACCGTACAGGATGGTTTTCCTTTAAACATAATTCAAAGCTTCTTGGCTTGGAGCTAACCTTTTCTCGAAGGACTGAAGGTTCTTCGGGACCGATGGACTTGGCTTCATGTTCTCAATGGCCTCCAATGTCCGATGTCTTTCATTTAGGAACGTGTTCCAGACGAACTTGAAACGTGTATAGCAAGGGAGCCGCTTTACCAGGATTATTGATCTTGGCTTCAAATAGGCTTACGCGATCGCTGACGGCGATAAATTTGTGCAGCGCTGCAGTTGCCGCACTTGGCTGTTCGCGTGTCACCCTTCAGCTGGATTTCTCAGCTTTAAGAGCCGTTGGATTGTCTTTTTTTTTAAAACAAGAGAAGACTCGCTGGAAGCTTTCGCTAATGGATTGAAGATGGCAATTCGTGAAGATGTATCAGAACTTGTCGTTGGAAGCTCCATTTCTTTCGGCGTTGAACTAGGGAGTGGAGAGCTAGCTGTAGCTTGTTTGGCTGGGGCCGATAACGTTCTCTTATCTCCTTCTATGGGCATCACGTGGTACCCTACTGCACGTCAAACAGAAGGGAACACTCGGGAAAAAGTGCTATGAGTACGGTCACACTGGTCGGAAAACAAAAACTTGGATTCGAATTTTATTCTTGAAGCTAGTGGAAAAAAACGCTTGGACTTCGCTCAACGAAAAAATAAATTTTCCAGGAACGTTTGGAGTGGAAACACGTTTGGAATGTTAATACGATTGGAGTGGAAATAAATGCGTATGTTGCGTGATAAGATTTGTTGTTTGATATATTGTATTTTATTTGTCGTTTTTCCCGTTTGGTTTTAGCGAATTTAATTAAATAAATGCAACATTTAATTGGAGGTCATTTCTTAATTTTTTGCGAATTTAATTAAATAAATGGAAAAAAAGCTAAAGGCTGGATGACAAAACACTCAAAAAAATAGCTAAAATAGATATATATTACGTATTGAAGCCTGGCTGAATTTATTTGGTGAGATTGATAATTATAACCGGTACCCATAGGGTACAAGGGTATTATAAGTTAGTGCCAACAGAGAATGTATGTAACAGGCAGAAGGAGAAAACTCCGACCCTAAAAAGTATATATATTCTTGATCAGCGTCACTAGCCGAGTCGAACTAGCCATGTCCGTCTGTCCGTCTGTCCGTCCGTGTGAAACAACAGATCTCAGAGACTATAAGAGCTAGAGTTACCAAATTTGGTGACCACATTGGAATCTGTTGCACGCAGATCAAGTTGGTTTTGGCCCCCGAAAATCATAAAAAACGGTATATAAGCTATAGGCGTGATTTTCGGCTTAAAGTAAATAGATAGACTTAATAAGTAGGCGATTACGGACGTGCTCTGGAAATTTGAGTAAAATCGAATGATAAACATGGAAGTTATTAAACAATAAATGCTTTCACACTCTCTCGCTCTATCGCACTGCTTAGGAATAATTTCGCGTGTCTGAGCACTTAGCTTTTGAGAGAGATGTTGAGAGTGCCAATGTGTGTTGCTTAACATGTCCCTAGCAACATTTGTGTTTTTTGGGAGTTCCTCAACATGTTTCTAGCAACATTTTCGTTTTTCTATGTTCATGTGCTATTCAATTTCACCCACAATGCTTTGGGTACCGGGTATCTCACAGTCGGCCACACTCGACTGTAGCTTTCCCAATTGTTTTTCTTAAAACTGATTAATTACATACTAATAAATTCCGTAAAACGTTTAAAAAAAAATTGCAATTGCTAAAAAATCTTTAAAATTTGATAATTTGAGGGATTTTTGATTAGAACAAAATTTTTTCGATTTAAAATAAATTTTTGGACCTTATTTTCGGTTTCAACGAGTCAGAATAGGACTTTACCAAAAACAAGGAATCGAGGACGTCCTAGAGTTCTGTGAACAGGTGAGCCTGGCAGGCCACGGAAAGTATTCGTAGTTCCACCCTCGGTAAATATATCAGAAGTAAACATTGCTGACTTAAACACAGTGTCAAAGGAACTGGAGAGCACGTATAAAAACGAATGGCGAAAAGCAATGATCACCGAGTATGAAAATCTTCTAAAAAATGAAACATGGGAACTAGTGGACACAAGTAAGAAAAAAAATGTTTTAGGGTGTAAATGAGTATTTATCACGAAACGAATTGCTGATGGCAGTATCGAAAAGCATAAACTCGACTCGTAGTGCAAGGCTGTGGTCAAAGAATGAACATTGATTACAAAAATACATACATATGCGCCGGTAGTAAGATACCCGACAATTCGACTAATACTTGCAATTGCTGCTAAAATCATCACATTGATATCGTGGCGGCGTATGAGTGGAATTTCAAAATATCCACGACTTTGGCTGATTTTGACTAGACTAGACTAGTGTTGGGTTGCTCATGAGTGAGTGAACAAAAAAGACTTGTTCAGTAAACTGAATTTCCTTCCTATTTGTTCTTATTTGTTCACTTCCTCTTTTTTGTTCACTTGTTCATTTTTGCTCACTTGCTTATTTTTGCTCACTGTTCAGTTTTGCTCTCTTGCTCACTATTTTTCAGTTGTTCAATTTTGTTTATTTTTGTTCACTTGCTCTTTTTTGTTTACTTGCTCATTTTTGCTCACTTGCTCATATTTACTCACTTGTTCAGTTTTGCTCTCTTACTCATTGTTGCTCAGTTGTTCATTTTTGTTCAGTGCCTTTTTTTATAGTTTTTTTTGCTCATTGGATTGTCAGTGCGCATTTTAGTTGTGTTTATATTCATTTTTTTTTAAAGGGGCACTGAACAGTGAGCAACTGAACAATGGGAACTAAACAAGTGAGCAAGTGAGCAATGAGCAGTGAACAAATGAACAAGTGAGCAAGTGAGCAATGAAGAAGTGAGCAAAATGATTGAGTTGCCTCTTTGAAAAAAATTAACCCAACTGAGCAGTATTTACCCAACACTGATATGGACTAGTCTAAGGCGGCACCCACACCGTTTGCGACGGGAACTACATTGGAGAAATGCACGGACAAGAAGCAGTCAGCAACAAAATATAACCGAGTATCAGTCGTTAATTGGAGCTCTGAACTAACATATTTGACTATGCTGTCGAGGCCAGACATTACTAACACTGTATCAATATTGACGCAGTACAATAACCACCCCCATTAGGAACAATTTATAGCTGGAAAACGAGTACTAAGATACTTAAGGAAAAATTATGAAAACATTAAGGTTGTATAAGAGAAAATTAAGTACGCTGAACATCGTTGGCAAATTTGGGACGATCTTAAGATTTCAACGATGACTCTGGGTCAGCAATCAGATCTTTGGGACTCCAGAGATAGGAAGAATCACTTTAAAAAGAAAGAATGGGAATAAAACAGGACATAAGTATGGATTAAAAAATGTAGTACACGATCCTCTTGTTGACCATTCAAGGCTTTAGACCCTTGACTACTACCCCGAAAACCTTGGTGATTTTAGTAAAGAGCAAGGGTAACGTTTTCATCAAGATTTGAAAGATATGGAACGACAATATCAAGGTAAGTGTGGCGTTAACATGATGGCTGTTTTTTGTTGAATGCTGAAAAAGGAAACAAATGAGACAGGAGTGAAAAGAAAACGAAATCCACTACATCGTTCATATGAAAATAAAATAATTCGTTTAATAGAAGAAGTGAGTATTGGGATTTTGAGAAACTCGGGTAAAGGCATAAGAAAATTTAGAAAGTTTTCGATGTTTGACGCGCCAAACCAAATTTAATGTATAAGCCATAAGATTTAAAAAATCCCTTAAAAAAAAGAAAGAAAAACTAGGGTCGTTTAAAAAAAAAAAAGAGTACTTTTTTGTTTACGTAAAATAAACACAAATATAAAATACGATTTTTTTAAACGCTACCTGATAACTTTCTTAGTCCAATAAGCTTCAACTTGATCCATCAATTATTTAAATGGGTTCAGCCGTTAAAAGTCAATCGTACTCCGATCAACTGGACTCCTGCGCCATACACGGCTTTCTTCAGGGGAGGCTGGAGCCGCCATTTTGGTTTTTTTTCCTTATTGTTTTTATATCCGGTACCCATAGGGTACAAGAGTATTATAAGTTAGTGCCAACCGATAATGTATGTAACAGGCAGAAGGAGAAATCTCCGACCCTATAAAGTATATATATTCTGGATCAGCGTCACCAGCCGAGTCGATTCAGCCACGTCCGTCTGTCCGTCTGTCTGACCGTGTGAAACAACAGATCTCATAGACTATAAGAGCTAGATTTACCAAATTTGGTGACAACATTAGAATCTGTTGCACGCAGATCAAGTTGGTTATAAAATTTGGCCACGCCCACTATCCTCCCGAAAATCATAAAAAACTGTATATAAGCTATAGGCGTGATTTTCGGCTTAAAGTAAATAGATAGACTTAAAAGTAGGCAACCGTGGACGTGTTCTGAAAATTTAAGTAAAATCTGATGATAAACAAAGAAGTTATTAAACAATAAAGTTTGTGTGTAAATTTCTTGAGAGAGTTAGAGCGCGCTCGTGCGTGTTGCTCAACATGTTCCTAGCAACATTTGTCGCTTTTAAATGTTGCTCAACATGTTTCTAGCAATATTTGTCTTCATTTGTCAACGTTTTCTTTGTTTCCATGTTCATGTGTTTAATTTCACCCACAATGCTTTGGGTACCGGGTATCTCACAGTCGGCCACACTTGACCGTAGCTTTCCCACTTATATTTTTTTTTTTTTTTTACTAAACTATTAAAAAAAAATTTCTAATATGTTTAAAAAAAAAACGCCAAAAAAAAAACAAGCTGAAAATGTATAACTAGCAATTGGTTTCTGTTTGTTGTTGTTCGATAAAAAATGTTTTTATTTAATTCGGAATTTATTTTTGAATTATTTGCAATGGAGGAAATTTTATTATCGGCACTGTATTCTCGAGTTTAATGTGGCTCGACAATGTAAATGTGCGCGTGTTTGTGCAATCACTGCAACTAAGAGGAAACGACGCTAGGCGCCGGCTTTGCCGCTTCGGACTTATGTGTATGTTTGTATGTTGGAATGCAAATATGTAAATGCCTTTATGTTTGTTAGTACGTATGTAGCTTCGTGCAGAATAGCGCGAAGTTTGTTGAATAAATAATAACCAAATTAATTGCGGGTGTATTTTTTATTTATTTGTTGGAAGTTGAAGTCGAATTGATTTTGTCATTTTGAATGTGATTGCTTGTTAAATATTAATTAAGAATCAATTTTGGTATTTTCGGATGTTTGTGTATGTAAAATATTTGTATGTAAAATATTTAAATATAATTGTTGGTATGTTTATATGTGTAGAATAAATATATTGCTGTGTTGGTATAAATGTTTGTTGGCTAAATATATTTGAATGTAAATTGTTTGTTGATATGTATAAATATGTGTGAAATAAATATATTGCAGTGTAGGTATTTATGTTTATGTAAATTGGCCGATAAAATTGTAGTGAGGGTTTATGTAAATAAATGTGTGAAATTGTGTATATGTACGAATGGAAATTTGCCGAATAAAAAAACTTTCAGCTTAGTTAAAAATTTAGGAACTTTTTATGTATTTGTGAGTGTGTGTGTGTGTATATATATGCGCTTGGACCCCAGCAGGAAGGCAGAGCATAAAAAAAAGAAATGTAGGAGGCCGTTTTAGGCAAAGTACTTTTGGATGAACTTTGCACTTTATATTTGGAAACATTTTCTCACTGCGGCTGGGGCGTACATATTTGCACAAAAAATATTTTTCCCACTTTTTACAAGAAAATGACCCGGATGGAAAAGACAAGATGGTGACCACGGAAAAGGAAGGACCATGAAAAGGAGTGGTCGGATTCCAAGCCAAATAGAGTCTTAACTTGGGTTGATTGAAGCCAACTCTTCTAGTTGTATATCCTGGCAGGTGGCGAAGACAAAAAAATTGCAATTGAACTTTGAACTTTAGCGAATAACACAGAGTGTAATTGCTAATATTAAAACTCGTACTTATCTTGAAAAATCCGCGAAGTGGAGCTGGTAAGAATCAGGCTAGATCCGGCTCGAAGGACCATTAAAAGGTATGGGCGGACTCCAAGCCAAATAGAGTCTTAATCAGGGCGGATTGAAGCCAACTCTTCCAGTAGTATTTCCTGGCAGATTTTTTTTTTTTATTATGCTTTGCTGTTGTTTATTGAATCTTCTCCGTAACGAGACTAACAATAACAATAGGTTGGATAGTCGTGATTTGGGTGCACAGTAAGTTTTTATTGTAGGTCGCCTTTCGTTTGTCTATTTCATCTTTTACTGCAACAATGCCGAGATCCCTGTGGATGTTTAGGTTGCGAATATACCATGGTGCCCCAGTGATAGTTCTCAGGATTTTCGATTGTGCTCGCTGGATGAAGTCTTTGTTGCTGATGCTCGCGTTCCCCCACAACTGGGATCCATATGTCCAGATAGGCTTGAGAGTGGAGTTGTAGAGCAGGACCTTGTAGTCCAGACGCAGTGGCGATCGGGCGTTTAAAATCCAGTGGAGGCTGCTGGCTTTTAGTTTTAGATGGAGTATCTTGCATTCGTTGTGTCTTCGCCAAGTTAGTCGCCTGTCGAGGTGGACGCCGAGATACGTTACTTCGTTGACTTGGGGAATCTGCTTACTATTCAAGAATATTGGAGAGCATATTTGCCTGTTGAGTTAATTTTAATACGCCAGTCAGATAGCCACTTCTCAACTACCATGAGGTGATTTGCTAGCTGTGTTGATGCTCGGGTTGGACACCTCGAGCGGCTTAGGATCGCAGTGTCGTCAGCGAACGTGGATGTTGTTAGCCGCTCGTTCGTAGGGATATCCGCTGTATAAAGGACAAACAGAGTAGGCCCAAGTGCACTTCCTTGTGGAACTCCAGCTTCGATAGTGTAGTCGGAAGATGTTGTTGCGTTGCACCTTACTGCCAAAACTCTGTTGTAAAGATACGACTCAAGTAGCTTATGAGTATATGTAGGCAAGTGTATTTTGAATTTATACATGAGGCCATTTAGCCAGACTCGATCGAAAGCTTGAGATACATCGCGGAATATTGCGCTGCAGTATTCCCGATGCTCGAAGGCTGTGCGTATCTCTGATGTTATTCGGTTGACTTGTTCTATGGTTCCATGGTTTTGACGGAAGCCAAATTGATGAGCCTGGATAACACTAGGTGCTTCCAGATATGGTATTATGCGTGTTAGCAGGCATTTCTCGAACAGTTTGGACAGACACGATAATAGACTTATTGACTGTAGGATGACGGGACTGTGTGGTCTTTTCCGGGCTTCGGTGACCGATTTTTTCCATTTCCTTGAGTAGTAGCCGAGACATATAATCCCATTGAATATTTTACAAATAACCTCTATAGCAGAGTTTGGAAGTTCAATTATCATTTTTGGAGTTATTAAGTTAATGCCCGAGGGCAGCAGAAGGTCCACAAAGTAAAAGAAATAGGCGGAAGGGTTTCACTTAAAACATTCTCTGGCTGCTGGGTATTCTGGACTAACTACTTAAATCTAGAGAGTTCCGAAATTGTAACAGAAAGGGAAGAGGGAGAGCGAAAGAAAGGAGAGAGGTGAGAGGTGAGCGAGCGAGCGCTTCCCACACTGCCCTCAGAAATTAGCGCCCTTCTGACGCGAACATTCTGACGTTATGAAACGACATATCTCCGCTAAATTCTTTCTCCGCACGAAGTTCGGCGTCATATCATAATAATCAAATATGACGGCAAGCTCCGCGCGGAGATATGACGGTTCAAGAAAGATGTTTTGAAACGACATATCTCCGCTCGGAAATATGACGCCAAGCTCCGCGCGGAGATTTGACGTTTCAAGAACGACATATGTCCGCCCGGAATTTAGTGAAGAAATATTCTTCGAGTTTCGCACGATGGGTCCCAGCCGAAAACCTGTGTCAAAAAATTAAAAGTTCTTTCTCTTTTTTATACCCTTGCAGAGCGTATTATAATTTTGCCATGATATTTGCAACGCAGTGATGGAGGGATCTCCGACCCCATAAAGTATATATATTCTTGATCAGCATCACCAGCCGAGTCGATCTAGCCATGTCCGTCTGTCTGTCCGTCTGTCCGTCTGTCCGTCTGTCCGTCTGTCCGTCTGTCTGTCCATCTGTCCGTCTGTCTGTCGGTTTCTACGCGAACTAGTCTCTCAGTTCTTGAGCTATCGGGCTGTAATTTTCAGCATAGTCCTATTTCTTTAGCACGCAGTATACATGTCGGAACGGCCGAAATCGGACCACTATATCCTATAGCTGCCAAAGGAATGATGGCGAAATTTATGTAAAGAAAATGTTTGCTTCTCTGTTTTTCATTGAATTTCTATAAATTTTGAGATCTATTTTTTTTTTATAATTCTTAAACTACGGTTTTAATTTCATTAAGATCGGACAACTAGATTATATAGCTGCCATAGAAACGATCCACTGTGAGCGAAACGGCCGATCTAGCTCCACTTAATTTAATTTTAAAAGAGTTGATTGGCACCAAAGCTTGATCTCTATCGATAACAAATAGCCCAGTAAGCTTATTATCATGATTTGTGAATGATTTACTCCAGCTGATCAGCTGTGAGCTTTAAAACACAATATATGTTTCAGTAGGTGCAGCACTGAGATTTACCGTTCGTTTTCTGTGCTTTGCCAAAATAGCTTAACATTTTGCATTTTTGTAAATATTGGAAAGAACAGTATATTTGTTTAAATCTTAAGGTATGCATTACCTATGTTGTCTGTTTGTGACCTGTGCCGTTGTAGAAAAAAACGAGAAAGAAAGCTAGCTTCGGTAAACCGAAGTTTATATACCCTTGCAGTCAGCAATTGGATCATTGAAAATCGATCCATTTTGGTAATGTAAAAAAAATGTCAGATTATGTAAATTTTGTAAATTTTACATTTTACATGTAGAATTTTACATTTTCATATAAATTAACCGATCCCTTCTATGGCAGCTATATGATATAGTTGTCCGATCTTATTGAAATTAAAACCGTAGTTCTAGAACTATAAAAAACGACTATATCTCGAAATTTATAGAAATTCGTTGAAAAACTGATAAATTAAATTTTTTTTTACATTAATATTGCCATCATTCCTATAGCAGCTATAGGATATAGTGGTCCGATTTCAGCTGTTCCGACATTCACTGCGTGCTAAAGAAATAAGACTATGCTGAAAATTTCAGCCCGATAGTTTAAAAACTGAGAGACTAGTTCGCGTAGAAACCGACAGACAGACTGACAGACAGACGGACAGACAGACGGACAGACAGACAGACGGACATGGCTAGATCGACTCGGCTGGTGATGCTGATCAAGAATATATATACTTTATGGGGTCTGAGATGCCTCCTTCAGTGCTTTGCAAATATCATGGCGAAATTATAATACCCTCTGCAAGGGTATAAAAAAGAGAATTTATAAAGTTTTATTCGAATATCTTGAAAAAAACGAGTATATGCCAATTTAATCCGATAGTGCTTATATTATATAGTAGTCCGATTTCGCATGAAATTTAAAATCTGATGTTATAATCATACGCTAGGGTAAAAATATAGCAATGTAATGTAAATTTTTGTTAAAACATTTTACATTTTACGTGATTTTACATTTTCTTATAAATCGACCGATCGTTTCTTGGCAGCTATATGATATAGTTGTCCGAACTTTATGAAATTAAAACCGTAATTCTAGAAAAGTAAAAAACGGCTATATCCCGAAATTTATTGAAATACGTTGAAAAACAGAGAAAATAAAATTTTTTGGGCAAAAACTTCGCAGCTATAGGATATAGTGGTCCGATGTCGGCCGTTCCAAAATATATACGGCGTGCTAAAGAAATAAGACAATGCTGAAAAATTGCCCGATAGCTCAAAAACTGAGAGACTAGTTCGCGTAGAAACCGACAGACGGACAGACAGACAGACGGACAGACAGACATGGCTAGATCGACTCGGCTGGTGATGCTGATCAAGAATATATATACTTTATGGGGTCGGAGATGCCTCCTTCACTGCGTTCCAAATATCATGGCAAAATTATAACACCCTCTGCTTTGCAAGGGTATAATAACATCAAGTTGCCCCTACCACTAGTTCGTTGAAAATCGGAAAAGTACGACTTTCATGGAATGCAACTTTTAAGATTCGCGGGGATTCGCTCTAGAATATTTGTTTAAAATTACTATGATGTCTTGTGATTGTAAGATGTTCAAAATCATCTGCAGCCACCTGCAACTTTACAAGATATTGTCTTTTTTAGGAACAATGTCGGTGCCTAGGCGAACCCTTTACGAGATATGGCGGGACAAACCCTTGCCAACCCAAACATTTTTTATTTTCATAAACCATATATAAGCTCACGAAATTAATATTAAATTACTTGAAAAGGATAAAAGTATTCAAACAGCGAAAAAAAAATTAGGAATTTCGTTTATAAATTGGCTGAGAAATGGAAATCGAGCCAAAGATGCCACACAAAATTTGAAGACAGTAACAAAGACTGGTTAGACGGACATCTCCTACGTTTTGATTCACAAACTAACCGTGGTAGACCCAAAATTTGAGGAATGCTCCAATAAAACAAATCATAATACAATTTCCGAAATAGTTAAGGAAAGCTTGCTCACAGAACTCGTAGTTGCCACCTCTTCTAGCTTGCACAAAGCAGGTAAAAGAAATGCGGCGCAACTTGTTTCGGTGGCAAATGACGAAGGAATTGCCCTAATATAGAATTGCTTACAGAATCTAATGCAATCCTTCCGATTCAATATCCACAAGAAGAGGCTTTTGCATTTTTTTTAGATGGAAATTTTACCAAGCACTCTTACAAATTGACAAAGTCACAAAGTCTTATTACATGGAGGCGACATAATAAGCGTATTACCACTTCTAATTGGAAAAATAAAATATAATTCAATTGAAATACATTAGTTTATCATTTATTCCTGGTTTCCATAAACACCGTCTAAAATATTTTTTTTGTTTTTGTTGAAGTCAAATCAATTTAAAAGTAAAAAATATATTTACTTTGGTAAAAAAAAGATTTCCTAGCAGCTATGAATTAAATGCTTCGCCCACTGTGCGATCGGTCGATTTATATGAAAATATAAAATTCTACATGTAAAATGTAAAATATACAAAATTTTCATAATTTGATATTTTGTCATTATTACCAAAATGGATCGATTTCCAATGATCCATTTGCAGACTGCAAGGGTATTCAAACTTTGGTTTACCGAAGTTAGCTTTCTTTCTTGTTTAAATTTATTTATATGGAAGTTTTATTTATATGAAGGTATATATAAGTCTTTTATAAGTAGTATATAAGTAGTTTATTTATATTTAAGTATATATATAATTTTTATGGAAGAATTTATTTATATGGAAAAATATATATAAAAATCAGCTTACTAATCTAGCTATAAATGAATATATCGCATATTGCCTCGTTTACAGCTTGGTTACAGGTTGGACATTTTATTTTTTCATTTTTAATCAATTCAATCTTTTTCCAGCATTCACCACAAATAGAAACGTGGTTGCACAAATAAAACAGATTTTCTGTTCTCAAAACACACGTTACATAAATTGTTTTGGTTAGCAGTAGACATACCATGCGAAGCTCGACGTCATATCTCCACTAAATTCCGGGCGGACATATGTCATTCTTGAAACGTCATAGCTCCACGCGGAGCTTGGCGTCATATTTCCGCGCGAAAATATGTCGTTTCAAAACGGCGGAGATATGTCGCGCGGACTTATGTCATGACCCCCGAGCCGCCGGTCCTTCGAAGGCAGATTATCTTCCTTGACGACCACCATATAGCCGATCTTAAGATTTTTTGGTCGGGAATTGCCATTTGTTGGGCCTGTGGAGTTCTTTAAGATACTGTTCTTTCCATCGTGCACTAAACTGCTGATATTGAGCCTTCAAAAGTGGCCATCGATTTATAATCGACTTTACTTCGCCTTTAATTACGGGCTCAGCCGTAAACGACCCGCCAATAAGATAATGGTCTGGGCTGAGTGCGAGCAAGTCCTTTGGATCTTCGGACACCGGGAAAAGCGGCCTGGAATTAAGGCAAGCTTCAATCTTTGCCAGAAGTGTGGCAAGTTTTTCGAACGTGTATTTGTGGGAAGCGGTTAACTTATAGAAAAGCGTTTTGAAACTTTTAACAACCGCATCCCACAGACCTCCCATATGCGGAGCACCTGGGGGGTAAACCGCAATACTAGTCCCTGATGGCTTTATGCATCAGTCACAGACTCCTTCACGGCTGGTAAGAAGTCCCGAGAAAGCAGAGTTGCTGCACCCACAAAGGTTTTGGTTCTGGTTTTTGCCACCAAAGTTGACTGCCAGCTAGCTCTTGCAAAGATACGCCTCGACTGGCTAAGTCAGCGGAACCCGTGGTGTTCAATATTGACCTCTGGTTGATACCCGACCCATCGAGGAACACGGATCTTGTTGAGGTCGGTATATTCTTGAAGAAAAGTTCGCCACTTCTGACTCATTTCGTTTCATTCCCAGCCCAACTCTAGAAACCAAATCCCCTGCATAAAGATTTTGGAACGGATGATAAAAGGCGCAAGCCATCCGGCAGGATCAAACGATTTGGCGATTTGGGAAAGAACGCGTTTTGTATAATAAGGTTCGAGTCCTATTTCTAGCGGGACAAAATAGAATTCGTCAGAGATAGCCCTCCATCGAATACTGAGCGTTTTCGCCGTGCTTTCGGAGGTAAAGGAGGTGCTCAGCAGGAATGTCCCTTAGGATGCTCCTTTGGTTGGAAGTCCACTTCCTCAGTGAGAAGCCGGCGGAGCCTAGAGCTGCCTGCAGTTGAGCTTCTTGTACGGAGTTGGTATATGCCAGAACGTCATCGACGTACATATCATGTCTAATGATCTGGCTGGCCTTTGGAAATCGCCCTTGTACATCAGCTGGCAGAGCTGTTGCAGGACTCGAATAGCGAGGAAAGGAGCGCAATTGACCCCGAAGGTAACGGTTTGTAGCTCGAAATCTCGGATCTCTCCTTCTTTGTTTCAGAACAGGATTCTATGAAAGGGCGTATGCTCTGGATCGACCCATAATTGGCGATACATTTTGGTATTGTCCGCACTGAAAACGTATTGGAAATACCACCACTTCAGGATCTGAATCGTCAGATCGGAATGTAGGACTGGACCAGCATGAAGAATATCGTTTAAGCTGGTCCTATTTGCTGAGGGGCTTGAAGCGTTGAATACAACGCGAAGCTTCGTGATGGTGCATAATGGATGTGGAAGGTAATAATTTGGAGAATTGTGAGTCAAAGGAACTTCTTTCTTATGACCCAGATTCAGATACTCCTGAATCACGCATCATATTGCTCTTTTAAGGGAAAGTCTTTTTTTAAACGATTCTCTTTTCTAAGAAACTGATCCGAAATGGCTATGGTCGCAGAACGGTAGCGTTACCACTTACCTTCCGCTTGCGTCTTTCTTTGTGGTCCGAACGAAATTGCTTTCACAGTAGGAATCCGATTTTTTACCAGCTTAACTGGTAGATTCTCCACATCCCTGAACTTGGTGAAAAGTCTGTCTAATACCCTTCTGTGTCCTGGCTTATCTTTGTCGTAAAGGGTGCGACTAGATTGGTTGGGGTATTGGAAATCGGCCCAGTGAGCACCCACCCGAAAATGGTTTCTTGACCTAGGAGTGAGCCACAGATATTGTAACGCATGCAGCTCATCAATTCGGATGGTAAAATATCGGCTCCGATCAATATTTCGATTTTATAACTCTCAAAAAAGGCGGGGTCTGAAGAAATCTGAGGAATTGTGTAGGAAGGCAGTTTGCCTGCTTATTCCGGAAGACGTAGGCTGCTGTGTCTAGTTGTAGACCCGGTTTCGTTGGAGATCGAATTGCAAAGTGGCATAGCCTGGTAGACTTCGCGCACACCGACTGGTTTAGACCGGAAACTTGGGTTTGAATGTGTCGGAATGACAACTTGATCAGATTGAAGAGACGTTCTGTAATGAACGTTGCTTCGGATCCCGAGTCAATCAGTGCTCGCGCTCGATAGCTGGTGCCCATATGACAGATGTCAATAATTGCCGTGCTCAGCAGAACAGCTGTAGTGCCAGAAGCAAAATAATTTTGCACAGTGGAAGTGCTTTCCTGTGGATTACTGCTCGAAGGTCTCGCAGAAGGTTGTGAACCTGGCAAAGAGGCTGCTGTGGAGCTTGACCCCGAAGAACTAGAGGTTCCTCGATGTAAAAGGGAATGATGCCTGCCTCTACAGGTGAAAAAGCTGTGAGTGCTGATACAATCGCGGAGCTGATGGCCTCTTGTGAAACAATTTAAGCATAGCTGCTTCTTTTTGATGTATGCGGAACGCGCATCCACTGACATTTGGAGAAAACGGGGGTCACCCTTAAGCTGGAGTTCTCAGCTTTAAGAGCCGTTGGATTGTCTTTTTTTAAAACAAGAGAAGACTCGCTGGAAGCTTTCGCTAATGGATTGAAGATGGCAATTCGTGAAGATGTATCAGGACTTGTCGTTGGAAGCTCCATTTCTTTCGGCGTTGAACTAGGGAGTGGAGAGCTAGCTGTAGCTTGTTTGGCTGGGACCGATAACGTTCTCTTATCTCCCTCTATGGGCATCACGTGGTACCCTACTACACGTCAAACAGAAGGGAACACCCGGGAAAAAGTGCTCTGAGTACGGTCACACTGGACGGAAAACAAAAACTTGGACTCGAATTGTATTCTTGAAGCTAGTGGAAAAAAACGCTTGGACTTCGCTCAACGAAAAAATAAATTTTCCAGGAACGTTTGGAGTGGAAACACGTTTGGAATGTTAATACGATTGGAGTGGAAATAAATGCGTATGTTGCGTGATAAGATATGTTGTTTGATATATTTTATTTTATTTGTCGTTTTTCCCGTTTAGTTTGGTTTGTTTTTATTTGTATAGTATTTTTCCAAAATAAAAACAAAAAAAAATTGGTCTAGCATTTGAGAAAAAACCACAACAGTCACACTGGCGCCTTTGGAGAGGCGTGTCGTATTGAATGACATCACAAGAGATTTTTCGAGACAACAGGAATTAAAATTAGTTGGAGCGAATTTCTTAATTTTTATCGAATTTAATTAAATAAATGCAAAATTTAATTGGAGGTAATTTCTTAATTTTTTGCGAATTTAATTAAATAAATGCAAAAAAGGTAAAGGCTGCATGACAAAACACTCAAAAAATAGCTAAAATAGATATAAATTACCTATTGAAGCCTGGTTTAATTTATTTCGAGAGATTGATAATTAATTTATTTTTTTATTAGACTTTTATATTAAAAAAAGCTAAAAAAATGTATTTAAAAAAAAAACGCAAAAAAACTAGCTGAAAATGTGAAATTAGGTATTATTTTCTGTTTGTTGCTATTCGATAAAAATGTTTATATTTAATTCGGAATTTATTTTTTACTTATCTGCACTGGAGGCAATTTTATTATCGGCACTGTATTCTTGAGTTTAATGTGGTTCGACAATGTATGTGTCCGGGTGTCTGTGCACCGGCCGTGTGCAATCACTGTAGCTGTAGTATGTAGCTTCGTGCAGAATAGCGCGAAGTTTGTTGAAAAGTAAAAACAAATTAAATGCGGGTGTATGTTTTTACCCGGTAGCCATAGACTACAAGGGTATTATAAGTAAGTGCCAACCGAGAATGTATGTAACAGGCAGAAGGAGAAATCTCCGACTCTATAAAGTATATATACATATTCTTAATCAGCGTCACCAGCTGAGTCAATGAAATTATCATATTGCAGTTGTGCTACAAAATTGTTTTCCATGGGAAGAAGCCTGAATTGTTATTTTGTTTTTTGAGACATAACGAATTAAAAAACATTTTAAGTATTAAAAAAAAAAATATGGCACAAAAGCTTAGCAGCTTTTTTGAAGGAAGAATAGTTTTAAACGAACATCCTATCACCTTGCAGGATCCTCGGAATGCTTAAACATTTAATCAACCATGTAGTAGTTTCCCCTTAATAGGTTTTAAGCTCGAAAGAATACTTTGTTATTCGAACTTCTTCGCTTATGATTTGTGGAAACTTCCCGTAATTGCATCCAGCAATAGTCGCTTAGCATTCCTTCATTCCAGAAACCTTCGTAACGCTTTTCAAATGATGACATATCCTGATGAAATCGTTCCCCCTGTTCATCAGATGCGGGAACCTAGTTGAGAATAAAACTTAATTTAATGAATGTTATTTTAATGTCGAATTACTGCTTGTAAGCACTTAGAAACTTATCGGTTATCTTGACGCACTTTTTTATACCGAGAATATAACATCCGCAAATATAAAAAAATGTTTTAACCGAGTGTTTGCACATTTTTACAAATAAGTCTACGAAGTTTTACAAACGATTTCAGCAGGACATGTTATCAATTTTTTGGACAAATGGGTTTCGATATTTTTAATAAAATATAAAAAATCTGTATCCTCAAAACAGCTGAACATTTGAGCATTTTTTGAATGAGTTCAGCGTGTTCAGCGGTAGAGGTGGAGAACTATCGATGGCACTATCGACACAATCGTTGGTTTGGTGCTATCGAGCCGCCATCGATGGCAGCCCTGCACTATCGATAGTTTTGCACAACGCTTTTTTAGTTTTTTTTTTTAGTTTTTTAAGTTTTTACTTTTTTTTTTTTAGTTTTGCACAACGCTCTCAATAAGAACTCTTGGCTCTACAAATAAGCTTCTTAAATCTATTTTTTTTCTTCGAAAATAACTTAAATGAAATGTTTTATTAATTTGTATAACACCAATAAGCTACAAATGAAATGTATTTTTATTTTATAGGATTCCCACTTATAATAAAGTTTTGTTTAATTTTCACTTTATAGCTTTTTTTAAATTTAACAGTTAAAGCATCACACTATCGATAGCACTATCGACACTATCGATGGTTTGAGAAAAACAATCGCTCGCTATCGATGGCGCCGACTATCGATAGTTCTCCACCTCTATTCAGCGGCTCAAAAAAAACTCAAAAAGTGTGACTCATCGTTTAAATTTTTACTTTTTTTTTTACTCAGCCCCACATTATTTCGCATAAATATTCTACTATCTTTTATTTTAAGCGGGAATGTCAAGCCACTGAAATCCAGAATTATTCCGGACGCCAATACAAATCTCCCTGAATTAATATCAGCATTATAGAAGATCTATAAAGATGTTTCGAAAGATTTGACAATGCCGAAATCAATGTTCATTTAAAGCAGAATGAATCATTGTTCTGGACATTAACGATAGCTTTTTTTCAGGGAAAGCTTACGTGGCAAAGGAATATATGAAGATTCTGCCAGCGGTTTATATTGGTTAAAGATTATTTCCAATCGTATAATTTGAAATAAAGTCCACCCACTATCCCGCTCCTGAAATTCGCTCATTCTAACCCTTCTTTGAAGTGTGTGATCAGTAAATATTTGATTTAAGTTTGAGTTATTTGTCACAACTTCCATTTTGCTTTGGAATTGTTTAATTTCTTGTTTAATTTAATCTTCTTTAACAGGCATATATTCAGCAAATAACTCGTAATTAATTTTACCGGAGATATAGCTTTGCAGTACCGTAGCTAGGTGATTGTTTAGTGCCTCTCCTGCCTCACAAAGGAACTCTTCAGGATATCTTGATTCCTCGCCCTCATTTATGTAAATATAATGCAGAATTCGTCCCTTGAATCCATCCGAAATTTATGTAACCCTACCATCCAGAGGCTCGTTGGCTTGACGCTTGTGTAGCTCCGTGCGAACGTGGTGCTTCCATTGTACACCTGCCGGGATCATTCGTTGACAGGATGCGCAATATTTTCCCGAATAAGAAGCCATTTTTATTTGATTTTGCTCGTTTATAAAGATATTCTTAATTTTTTTAAGGGTTTTGTTTTCGTTGGCTGGCATAATTCATCCAACTGAACCCTCAACGAGAGTGCCGACTGGCAATGGGCACTGTACTAACCCGGATAACGGGTAATGCATTGCCGCTTGTTCTGCCCGGGGTAATGCAGTTTCTAGCTAAAGCTACGATTCAATTCCTACGGCCCTCTAAAGCCGGAGGAAATGAATCAGTAGACATGGTTGGATGTGGAGGTATAGGCGGTAGGCTTAAAACGTAGTATGTGGTTCCCCGGAAAACTAACCAGTACGGACGGACAAAAGGAGGAATCTGGGGCTGGGTGGCTGCTACCACCGGCGGGCACGGGGGAGCAATCCGTTCTGCGTGTCGCCAGCGGTCACACCTCTGTTATGACGCGAGCAGGTCATAGCAGTTGCAACACTACTGCCAAAACAACAAGAACAACGAATCCGCAGATAAAGCCAAGCCGCACAGGTGCCGTCGTCGAGACAGACTCGGACCTGGAGAGCATGCAGCTGACACAGAAAGAGGAGGACAGGCTTCTCCGCTCGCCGAAACCAGGCTCCAGCTGCGCAGGGACGGGCCGAAGCGTTCAAGCGAGGGAATGAAGGCGAAGGTGCAGTATAAGGCTGCCTCCAAGACTCATAGCCGGCTCCAGGACAAGCCCACTCTCTCCAGTGAGGAGAAGAAGCTGGCCTGGGCTGAGCATAGAATTGAGCAAAGCCGGCTGCACTTCGCCAAGCTACCTCAAAGGGCCTCTAAGGGTGGATTCGCTAACAAGGTGGAGGAGATGCTCGCCAACAAAAAGCAAAGCTTCGCCGAGAGCGAAGCCAAGGACGCTAAGGTGAGCAAGCGGCAACGCGGGCCCAAGGAGGCGGGGCCTCCACCAAAGGCGAAGAAGCCAGCGAAAACAAAGGTCAGTGAGGTGACCAAACGACATCTGATCGTGGCACTCATTGACCAGAGTGACGAGAACGGCAAGATGACCGAGGCGCGGTGGAAGAAGGTGCACGCGCGGCTCGTGGAATCGCTGTTTGCACGGATGGAGGAGGACCCCAAGACTCCCATGCCCACATTTGATGGTGCCGGGTGGCTGAATGGGGTCAAAATCCTGAAGTGCATGGACGACCCGACTCGGAAGTGGCTGACGCAAACGGTTGGCCAGTTGGAAGCTTTGTGGGAGGGGGCCAAGCTGGAGGTAGTGGACAGGGAGTTAATCCCATCCATTCCAAAGGCGAAGGTACTCTTCCCCATCGCAATCTAGGGGGACCGTGCGCTGAAGCTGCTACAGCGACAGAACCTGGTCGTCCCGACGGCAGACTGGAGGATGCTCCACATTGGGAGCCCCTTACCCAACGAGGGGGGCCAATGCCTGATCCTTCAAATCAGTAAAGAGGCCGAGAATGTGTTGTACCCACGATACGGAAAGATGGCGTGGGGCATGGATAGTGTCTACCATCGTAGATGCCACCCAGGATTTAACGCTTGAAGGCTCGGACGAGGAGGAGGACGGTGATATGACAATTAAAGTCAACCCGTCGGGAGGTGAGCAGAGTGCCCATGCCATTGAGGGTACTGCAGCTCAACCTCCATAAGATAAAAGTCGCATCGACGGAACTCCTGGTGGCCATGGAGCTAGGGTCCGTCGACACAGCCTTGGTCCAATAGCCATGGATTGCCTCTGGCAATTCCTTGGCCGGACTAAGGTCCTCCAACTACAATCTGTTCTACGCACCATCGGTAAGCAGGAATAGAACCGCCGTACTGGTAGCTTCCTGCTACATGGCACACTACAGGCCAGCTCCAACGGAGAAACTCAGGAGCCTTGTTGAATCCGGCCCGAAAGACCAGCAACTGCTCGTGGGTGCAGACGCCAACGCACATAATAGCGAGTGGGGGAGCCACGACATCAACGACAGAGGTGAGTCACTCTTAAATTCTATACTTTCACCTAACTTATCTGTAGCAAATGTGGGGGAGGAGCATACATACGTTGGCCCCACTTCATCAAACGTACTAGATATAACACTCTTCACAGGACAAAGTACTATGATATCAGGATGAAGAGTCCTCGAAAGACCATCCTTCTCAGATCACAAGTACATCCAATTCGAATATGTATTCGATCAGACGGCAAAAGAGACGAAACCGGGGCTGGGATGTCAGCCCACACGTCGGTGGAAGGCGTGACTGCTACCACAGGCGGGCACGGGGAGGAGCTATCCTCTCTGCGTGTCGCCAGCGGTCACACCTCTGGTATGGCGGGAGCAGGTCATACCAGTTGCAACGCTACTGCCACTACTACTACAAAAACACCACTGGGCAAGCTAAGCCGCACAGGTGCCGTCGTGGACCTGGAGAGCGTGCAGCTTACGCCCGAAGACAAGGAGAGACTTCTCCGCTCGCCAAAGCCAGGCACCAGCTCCCTGCGCAGGGACGCGCCGAAGCGTTTAAGCGAGGGGATGAAGGCGAAGTCGCAGTATAAAGCTGCCCTCATGATCCAAAGCCGGCTCCAGGACAAGCCCACCATCTCCAGTGAGGAGAAGGAGAAGCTGGCCTCGGCTGCGTAGAGAATTGAGGAAAGCCGGCTGCACTTCGCCAAGCTACCTCAAATGCCCTCGGTGGGTGGATTCGCCAACAAGGAGATGCTCGCCATCCAAACGATATATGAGCATGGCACTCATATACCGGAGGGACGACAATGGCAAGATGACCAAGGCGCGGTGAAAGAAGGTGCACGGGCGGCTCGTGGAATCGCTGTTT
>VNJW01009570.1:0-32880 GCA_008042615.1 Drosophila auraria
CGGCAGACATTGTCAAAATGTATCGGCAGGTTTGGGTGGCCGCTGAACATCGTAATTATCAAAGAATTTTGTGGAGGGAGGATCCTAATGAAGAATTATTCCATTATCAATTGTGTACCGTTACATATGGCACGGCATGTGCTCCATTTTTGGCTGTGAGAGTGCTGGAACAACTTGCAAATGACTACAAGCAAACCTATCCGGAAGCAGCAAGAATCGTTTTAGAAGACTTTTATGTGGACGATGTCCTAACAGGAGCAAGCACAGAAGTTGAGCTGGTACGACGCCGAGATGAACTGATAAAATTAATGGACCACGCACAACTAGAGCTTGATAATCGAGTCACTGACGAAATTAAGACTGTGCTCTGGTGGCCGTAGCAGAGGCAATTCCTGTACCATCCATAGTAGACGAACTGGTTACTCGCGTCTCGTCCTGGTGGAAGCTCGTTCGCATCATGGCGTATGTTTTGAGGTTTGGTCGTTACAAAAGAACCGATGATACACACAAACGCTGCTCGGTATCCCTAAGTTTTGACGAGATAAATGAAGCACGCATCCGCTGCATTTGACATGAAGACTGTAACGACCCTCTTTTGGGAGGCGCGGCTAGCTCGCCGGGTCGGGGTTCGTCACAGAAATTTATAAGTCCTGGCCCCTCTCAACCTCCAAGCCCCAAGGAGAAAAGTCAACAATTTCGGTTTCAGTGTATTCTTTATTTATTTCGTGGCTGTGTTTGTGTGGGTGGGAACCTGTGAAGATGGGACGTGAAGACTCGCTTTGGGAGGCGCCGTTGTGTTTGACCTGGGTCGCCTTGTTGCTACCCTGTGATTCGCCGATACGATCCGGCGACGCGTAGGAGTCCTGGCTGGTGGGATTTAGTCTGAGGAACTGATCGTCAGCTCGGCTCGCACCGTGTCGTCTGCTCTGTGTCTTATGCCGTTGCTACCCTGTGTCTGTCCAGCATGCTCGACTCTGGACCTTATGTTCGGTGAATGGTGGCTACGCGAGCCACGCGTTGGTTGCCTGTGATACCCTGTGCTCGGTGGTGACGGTTACGTGAACCGCCCTATGCTACCCTGTGCTATGTGATGTGGAGGGATTGCTCGAATCATCCTCGATCACCCTACGCTAGCTATTTGGCGGAGTCGGTTACGGGAACCTCTCTGCTACCCTGGACTCATCAAAGCCGACTAGCGTGAGTCAGACCTTGGACCCCGGCCTAATACCCTGTACTACCTCTCGTTAAGCGGAGTGGTTACGAGAACCGCCTCTGCTACCCTGTACTCATCAAAGCCGACTAGCGTGAGTCAGACTTTGGGCCCCGTGCTGGCTACCCTGCGCTACCTAGGCTTGCGGAGTGGTTACGAGAACCGCCTCTGCTACTACGGTCGGATTAGTATTTTTCTAGCTACTTTTAGACTTACCAAGATGTCGTCGGTTGCGCTGCTCGCAGAGAAGTGACTGACATCTGGCTGAGTGCGGCCTTATATAGGCCGCGATCAGCTGTGCGCTGACCCATCGATACTCGATAGATTATCGAATGTCGATGTATCCCCAGGGTTGCCAGATCGGGGGTCGATCGTGATCGGAGTCAGCTGATCGCCTCTTCCCAGGGTTGGTGTGCCTGTTCAAAACTGGCGCCGTCTGTCGGCGTTGCCAGATGGCTTGAGTGCCCTTCTTTCAGGGCTGGCGCATGTATTCAAATTGC
The DNA here is from genome assembly GCA_008042615.1 of Drosophila auraria. NCBI lineage: Eukaryota > Metazoa > Arthropoda > Insecta > Diptera > Drosophilidae > Drosophila > Drosophila auraria. Next base: position 1,711 of record VNJW01009570.1, read on the forward strand.
GCGCCTCTTTTTTATTAATGAAATTTGATTAACCTAATTCTTATTCTATTTTATTTTAATTCTTAGGCTACGTTGCTATACTAATTATGAACTAATCTTAAAACTAAGAGATAACAGAAAAATAACTTTATTTCATTTAACAAAAGGAACTTCATAATGACTTCAGATCACAAAATATGTGTTGTTGTTGTTGCATGTTGTTGTTGTTGCGATGCGAGGCGTCGCAACTTTTTCTTATTTTCCGCCATTTTCCTGCTTGTTCCCTTACAGTTTTCTGGTTCGTTTCGTGGCCATTAAAGCAAAACCACGGGCTTCATTTATTTTCAATTAAAAGTCAATCATAACTTGTGCTTATCAATAGAGGAACCTCTTTCGCCGAGCACAACTCACATTTTCCTAGGGAAAGCTGGAAAAAAAGCTTTGCCATAACCAAACAATAAAATGCTTGGGCAACAATTATGCTGCAATTTCTGCGCTCTGCTCGGCGAGTTTTCCCTGGCTTGTATTTGGATTTTCCGAGTTTCCGATGTTTGCCTTATGCGTGTTCTGTTTTCTGTTTTCTACTTTTTTCGCCCCAAAAAAACACGAGAAGCCGCAAAACTGCACAAGTTGTTTTTAATAGGCTTCCTCATTGTGTGTGCCCCCGAACCGGCTTCTGTTGATTTTTCCCTTTTGTGAGTGCCTGGCGAAGGATATGCGGATAGTTAAGCTCCCACTGGCTGATTTTGTTGTGGATTTTTCGAGGGCTTACCTTTGGATGCGATGGATGTGAGTGGGTGTGGGAGTGGAGATTGTGGAGATGAGGTTTGGCGGAGATCCCTCCCTGCAGCGGTTACAGGAACATTTCTAATTGATGCAATGGAATTCCATAAGCGGATTTCATTTGTTTTTACAGCTTAGCAGAACGAATTGAATCATTTGGAATAAATCCAAGGCTTCTGGTATATGTTCTTTCTTTTATTTAGACTTCTTTTAAATTTTTATTGAGTTTAAGAATTAATTCTTGCAACCAAAAGCCAATTTTCATGGAAACTATACTATTGTTATATGAATTCTATACTTTTGAGTATTAAACATTTCTTAATAATATGCTTATTAATTTAATACCACGAAAGTATAAAAATAATACTAATCTGCATCAAGACTTGAGAAAAATCACTAACGCGACAAACAGAAAAGCAATTAATTCCAGCTAACGCGACATGTTATCGAATATTTTATGTATATTCGTATAAAAATAATACTGGAAAATATACAGTCAAAACTAAAGACTGTAAAATTGTACTTTGAAGTATATAAAAGTATTAAATCCATGCTTTACTCTTAATACAAGTTGAAGTATATTTTTAAGACAACACGTATTAAATTTAAACTCTTCGTTTCTTAGGGTGTACTTTTCTTGAAATTTTGCAATAATTTAACGATAAACAAAGAACTCTTTAATATTAAATTTAAGAGTAAATTCTTCTTCAATCAACTTTAAAGTAGACTTTACATTTTTCTACGTACTTCTTTTTCTTGTGAAACAAGGTCCCTTTCATCCCGCTGGCTCTAGTCAAAGTTTGGAAATATGTTTCTCTTTTATATGTTCTGTTGAATCCAGCCAGGCATCAACTGTAACAGCCAATTATCGTGATAAGGCAAAGGAGCGAGAGCATTGCAGACAATCAGGGCACTGAAATCCTTCAGGTGGAATCGCCTCCCAGGAGAGTCAAGTCTGGCAGCGACATCTACGCATTAGGGCAGTTCATCCCCCCAACTCCTTGCAAGCCAAACCCCTTCATCCTTACTGTTTTTTTTTTACTTCCTTTGGCTGGGGGAAAGCGCGTTAAGCTCGCCACTAAGCCAAGTTGACGGGCAAATATTCAGGGTTATGCAAGGGCCAGGGATGCCCTCGCCCATTCCCCGGTAACCGGCTGCTGCCATTGACATGCATTTGGCAGGGGCGGAGGCAGCGGAACAATGGGGCGACGGCGGCAGGGCGGAATCGTCATGTCAGACCCAACTTCAAGTTTCCTAGACGCCGCCGCAAATAGAAGGACAATTCCTTGCTGGTAAACAAAGTAAACAATTGCACAGAAAGAGAGAGAGCAGGAAAGGAAAGGTTTTTGATGTGGGTGAGCAATTTTTTTCTCCGCTTTTTTCGGGTCCGTTTCCAGGCGCAGACAGGACTTAAAAATTGAATTTCATTTGCTTTTCAATTTGCCTCGAGGGCGGCACAGGGGGGGGGGGGGGGCATATCCGCAGAGCGGGGATCGCTGGGGTATGTGTGTGATTTAGCTAATATATGGTCGTGCCCCCAAAGCCATGGTTTAGTCTCCCTTTTCCGCTCTGCTCTAAAAGAAAGTAAATATTTTATTACACACATTTATGACGCACTTTGCTGCAGAAGAGAGAGCGCGGGCGAGGGCGGGGGCGAGGATGCGAAAACTTTTGGGACGCAAAACTGCCAAGTGGAACTATTAAAGCTGTAAAAAAGTTTGCCCACACACAGACACAGCCGCACTCACACACAGGCACATGGCCAGAGGGACACACACTTACACAAACATGCGGCTGGCGCTGTCAGCATATCTCCATCTCTCTCCAGCTCTTTCTCTCTCGTTGTGTTGTCGTCGTCGTCGTCATTTTGACCGGAAATGCGCAGTTTTTAGTGAAGTGCATGCCATTTTGAATTGCCAACACACACACACTCCGATACACACGCACACAGACAGATGAACGCACTCCTGCATAGATGGACTCGTCGCACTAACACAATGTACACTTTAAAAAATATAATATATTTCTAAAGAGGTTCTAATCAAAGAAGCAGAAAGTCTTAGGGATCAAAGGTAACATAAATAATGAATCATTAAAAAAGCAAAACAAAGAAAAATTTTAATTTTGATAAAAATTTAAATTTTGAATTTGATAAAATTTTAAATATGGTAAAAATTTAAATTTTAAATTTGATTAAAACTTCACATATAATTGCTATATTTTATGCCGACGTCCTCTGAAAATATGAGTATAATCGAATGATTAACTTGGAAGTTATTCAACAATGAAGTTGCAACCTTGTATCTCCATTTCGCTTGCACTTGCTTGTACCTTAGGCAGCGAGTCGAGACTCGAACCTTGTTTTTGAACTCGGACCATTACAAATCAATTTCAAATTGATTTAAATACAAAATTTAAAGCTTGATTTTGTCTTAGGCAAAAATAGTGGTTTGTTTGAGAAGGATTCTTATCAGTTCCCGACTATTCTTATTATAAATTAATTTTTATAGACAAATTTCTTAGACCTAAAATATTTTTTTATATATTTTCCAAGCTAAAAACCTAGCATATTAAAAAGCTTGTCCAAAAATATTTTTTTTTTTTTACATTATACCCTATTTTTCTCTAAGTGCCCTCACAACTGCTAACCACTGGCGTTTGTCAACACAGCTCGCGCACTTTGGCTAAAACAAAACGAATAGGCGGCCGCCTGTCCCCAGAACGCCAGCAGTCCCCCCTCCCCATACAGATATATATGCACCCCCCCACCTACGCCAGTGACCCCTCTGCATGCACGCCCCCATGTCTCATTGAAATGCTTTCGAAATGCTGCATGCTGCACTCGTTTGGTCAATATGGCGCACTTCTCCCCATTTGTTTCGCTTTTCTTTTTTTTTTTCTTCGGATCCTTGGCCTCGCCGGGAGATGCAAGCGTGAGTGCTGTGAATGGCTATGGGTCTGGCTCTGGTCCTGGCTCTGGCCCTGCATATGATATCAAAGATGTTTGGGGAATCGGGAAGCCACTGAATGGGGGGTATTAATAAGGCAAATACCAGCAGGATTTTCGATATTGCACTTTGCCAGGAAATTCAGTTATCTGAGGGAAGATATGTAAGCAAGAAATCTCTAGGGAGATGTTACAGGGAATATAAAGGCGAATATTTGCTTAAAAGTAATCACCTTTAAGTTATTTTATAAAATGTTTAAGGGTCAAGGAAATGTGGTAAAAGTTTGGTACAATTTTAAAGGAAACTTTAGTTTATTTTATTTTTATCAAGAACTATTTAAAATATTTACATATATTGAAAAACACTTCAACTAAAATTAGCTTAGGTTTATTTATATTTTTTCTCAGCTTTTCCCCTTGAATTTCCCCCGCTCACGCTGGCATCGCTGTGTTGGTGTGGTCACTGAACCTGCCTGCCTTCTCATATGTGTGTAAACTGAAAAACTGAAAACTGTAAACTGGAAAACTGCAACTGGAAAACTGTGCGACTGTGTCGCCGCTAACCGTTGCTGTCGCCTCTTGTTAGCTCTTTTCTTTTTGCCTCCGCTGATGGCCAACAGTGGCAGTAGTTTTCGCTGCCGCCGTTGTTGCTTCTGCAATGCTAATATCGACATTTCCGTTTAGGATTCATTTTGCTGCCGTTAGTTGTTGCTTCTTTGTACTTTTTTTTTTCTCGCCCATTTTTCACACGTTTCCCCCGGACCCGGACCCATCAACCCCTTATGGCCGCCACCAAACTTCGATTGTGTGTGTTTATTGCATTTTGACCTAGGGATAATTCTCGGGATTGTTGTCCGATTCACTTTAGAGCTTTTCCTTGTATTTCACTTGAGTGGCGCAATTCGGTTTTTGGATTTTTGGGATTTTAAATCGACTTACTTAAAGGATTTTTGATTTAAGATGAATTTTTGAATTGTTTTGTAAGTTTGTTATAAGAATTTATTATTAGCTTAATGTTTATTTATTGAAATTAAATTTATTTCCAATAAAAACTCATGTTCACATTCTAAAATACAGAAAATATTGATTGTTGCAATTGCTTTTTTGGATTATTGGGAGTTTATATCGTTTTAGTTAAACGGATTTTGATCAAAGATGCATTTTTAAATAGTTTTGAAAGTTTATTATAAGAAAATAATATTTAAAAATGGTTGTTTCATTACAAAAAAATTTCTTTCTGAAAAAATATGATGTTTAATGTCTAAAAGTCAGAAAATATCGGTAAATAAATTTCTTTCAGAGAGGAAAATCATGTTTAGTATCTAAACACTTGAAAATGTCATTAATTTTGATTCTTTTACATACAAAATGTGATATTTTCTTGTTTGCTAAAAGTAAAATCATTTAACTTTAAATTCTTCCGTTTATTTAACTTAAAAACAATATTATTTACTTATTTTATTAAGTATATTTATAGAAAAACTCACCTTAAAACCTCAAATACAATCAATATTCAACCAATTTAATAATTTAAGCCTGTGTTTGATTGACTTGGTTGGCAACACTTAGCCACACATCCGATTCCGATCCCTACTTCCCCCTCTAAGTCATGCAAATCTATTAAGTGCGATTCTTCGACCAACACCCGGAACTTTTTGCCATTGCATTTGCAGCTTTGGCTTCATCATCGGTAAAGTTTTTGGCCTACTTTCTGGCCTCTGCGATTTCCTTGCGAGCAACTCGCGCTCCTGCCAAGTTTTTTTTGTGCACAGCCCTCCTTCGCCTTCGACTACATATATTTTTTAGAATCTCCAAGCCTCTTGGCTTTGGCAAGTTTCGTTGAATCCTTTCATCGGAGTGCTCAGACTGGAGGTCCACACCCGCACACAGCCAATGGCCCGCTCCTTCCGGCTGCTGGCAACTTGAATTACTTAAAGTTTTGCAGTTTGCAGGCCTGCGTTCCGTGTTTACTCGTTTTAACAATACCTCTCCGTCTCCGTCTCTGTCTCCATCTCACTTTTCAGACAGCTTAATTTGGATGCGAAAGTTTCTCTTTGTTCAATCTAACGTCATATGCGAAGCCCCTTTTGCCCTTTCGGCTTTATTTCCTATTTGCTAGCCAAAAAATTATTCATCTGCCCCATAAGCTTTGTGTGTGTAGCCAAGACGGACACGGACCCTTTCGTTGTCTACGTTTCCGTTTTGCGGAAAATTCTCATTAAATATATACCCTTGTCTTTCCTTTTGCAGGGGTGGCTGGCCTTAAGAAAGAATTTCTATTCTAAACACACACAAAGCAACCAGGTTTTGGGGACTAAACAAAGATTTTAAAATGGTTGGAATTATAAGAAATAAATGGAAAAGTTACCTTTTGGGGTAGAGTTTAAATTGAACTTAATATTAATTTACTTTCTTAATTATTTGTACAGTTGTTTGAAGTTTAGTTATGTTTAAATATTTGATAAAATATAAAAATACCTAAATAAACTTGCTATTACCTTAGGACTTAAAATAAATAAGTGAAAAGTAAGCTAAATAATATTATTCTAAACCTTAATTCATATTTGAAGCCTTCTCTTTTTTGTTAGTCTGTGTAAAATATATGTTTCCCTCATTTTTTCCCCTGAAGTTGTATTCATATCTTTGTGCTTTGCCCGCCCGCTTTTGCTTTTGCTTTGTTGCTTAATCATTTGCTTTGGCCAGATGCCCATTAGTTATATTAGTTCTCCTCCAAGTGCAACTCATCCTCGCTACCCTTTTTGCGCTCCATGTGCCATCACTTTAATCAGGCTTTCCCTGCTCGCTCTATTTATTATTTACCATTGAAGGAGTTGGCTGAGAGGACATTGCATTAACTCACGTCTATAAACATGCATAGTAAAACATATGGTGTCGCCTCTATAAGGGAACCTTTCGCCCCCGTAAACATATGTATATGTAAGCGGCAAGTTTTAGCTTCAATGCGTTCGAAGATTTTTGATGGCTCCATTGAGTTTATTGCTAGACGCTTGCTGCACACTTTCAGTTTTATTCCGATGGAAAAGCAAAGAAAAGCAACAGAGGAAAAAGGCAAAGCCTGAGGGCAGCCGAAAGGGAGGCAAAGGCGAGGAGCGCTGAAGGCAATGAATTATTTTCATATTTTCCTCGTACTTTACTACCCAATCTCCTGGATACTCCTCTACTGCTGCCACTCAATCGCTCTTTGTCATTGTCAATCGTAAAAACGTCCAAGAGTAGCAGCAGCAACAGCAACAAAAGGGCTTCAAATAATAAGCACAAACAAAGATTTCGATATCGAGACGGGGTAAAACGCTTCAGCAACGTCATCATCGTAGATGCAGGATCGGTAATGGTTAGCCAAGTTAGTTCAAGTGAGTGAAAAATGTAACAACAAGTGAGCTCCTCCATTTAAGCCCGCTAAGCGTTGAGTATCTTTTGGGTATATTGTACTCGTGCCGGGTAGCCGGTGACTTATCAAGATGTATCAAAGTCAATCTAGGCTTGTCCGTGAGTCCGCTTGTCCGTCTGTCCGTCAATTTGATTATAACCATCTAGATCTTGGAAACTATAAGATCTACTGTAACCATTTAGACCATTGTGATAGCTTAAATGGTATTTTCTCCAACATTTTGTTAAAAATTATGTCAATCTAGCCTTGTCCGTTTGTCCGCCTTGTCCGTTAAAAGGATATAACCATATAGATTTTGGTAACTATAAGATCTAGTGTACCTTTTATAACCATCGTGATAACTTATTTTATTTTTATATTATTATCTCCAAAATAAAATTCAAAATTAAGTCAATCTATTCTTGTCCGTTTGTCCGTCTGTCCGCTAAATTATTATAACAATCTAGATCTTGGAAACTATTAGATCTAAAGTAACCAAATTGGACATATAGACTATTGCGACAATCTAGATGTTATTTCTCTTAAAATTAAGTTACTCTCCTCTTCAAAATAATAAATAAATTTAAAAAAAATCAAGCTGATATGGTGAAAATATTAGTATACCAGAAACCTATAGCATTAACCATTATAATAATATTTTTATAATATTTAATATTTGCCCTCTTCTTAACCCTTCAACTACCGGGTATCTCATGGTCGCATCCCTGGACAATGGCCTCCTTTCGTGTCTTTGTTTTTCTTGTATATGTGTGTGCGTATCTTATATTCATATTTATTGAATTTACGCTCGACAGCCTCAAGGAGCTGCAGAAAATGCTTGATGTGGCCAAGAAAAACTGGGCGCCTTTACTTAGGGGTGGCTCAAAGCACACTTACATCCACATGCGTGTGTGTGTGTATGGGTATGGTTTAGTGGATATTTATGTGGCTTGCAGAGCGCGGCTCGACTCCCAGCGCTGCTCAGCTTCGCCCTCGTATTTTTCATAAATATTAAAACAGCTAAAAAAGAAGCTAAAGTCAAAAGTCGCACGCGAATGGCTTTGCCTCTTCGTTTTTTTCTCGCTCTCATCGTGTGAGTTTGAGCGACGGCATGTGTGCCTCAGTCTCGGTATCTCAATGTCTGTGTGAGCTGCATTGCGCTGCATCTGCTGCATGCATTTTGCTCACTTGCACTTGCTCACTTGCAACTTGTTGCAATTAAAAAGGCCACGCAACGCGTTCGAGCGGTGGGTGTCGCGGCTAAGCCGACTTATACGCAACGAGTATAAGGAGTTATAAGTCTTTCGAAGAGTTCACAGAACTTATAAAGTCTTAGAAACAGCCATATAAGTATGGTATAAGTCCCACTTATACGTAGCATATAACAGTTTGAGGCGTATAAGTTGGAGCAACGCGGCTTGAGTTGCATGTTGCAAGCGTCTGTTTTGTTTACATCTCTGGGGGTTCGATGAAAACGCCGGTGAAAGGCAAACGAACTTTGGCGAGCCAAAACAACGACAAATCAAAAGCAACAAGGAAAATGGGAAAATGGGAGGGAGGAAAATGTTGGAAAATACCCTGTGGAAAAGGGCGGCAAATGCGGGTAAAGGAAAAGCGAGAAAAAGTATAAAAGAGTATAGTTCCAGCTCAATTTAATTTTTAACTAAATGTAATCAAATTAAAGGCTCTAATAATAATATTAATTTAATTAATATAAAAAACTATAGACTATATAGGAAAATTCATGAAACTGCATTTAACATGTTATCAGGCAGATTTATTTTATTAAATGGAAGTCAGGCTCTACTGAGAAAAATCAAGGTGAAAAATCATCAAAATCGAAATTTGGAGAAAAAGTTCATGGTAAATATTATTATTAATTCAATGCAAAAAAACGTTAGGAAAATTCTATAAAAAATTCAGCAAGCCCAAAAATTGAAACAAAAAATGTGAGGAAAAAACTGGACAAAAAAAAACGAAATTCATACAAGAAATTCTATTCAATTAAATATTAAAAAAAAAGTATATTAGACTTGCATCAATTAAAGGAAATTTAATTTAAAAATTCAAAATATACCCAACCAAAACTATCATTAATTCAGTAAATAAATAAAGCTGCCCCTGTAGTAGCTTCTACAAAAATAATCTTGGTTTTTTGGCATCACCGGAGTAGAATTCTTTACCGACAAAATATTCATTTAAATATAAAACCATAAACCTCTAAAAATATTAAACAATTTTATATATAAACTATATAAAAGTTGATTAAACTCTAAAGCTTTTCTAGCTGCATTAATCATTCTGCTCGATTTAATTTAAGTAGTGCTCCCCGTCATAAATTCCTGTCACATCTCTCAATATCTTTGGCAATCTTTTTTTTTCCAAGCGGTTTTATGGTTTTTGGTATCTGCTGCCCATCTCTGCGTTAAAGAAGCACAAAGGAGCCGGGATTAACCCCGGTTGCGCAGTGACTCCATATTCCTTTGGCAATTTCAATAAGATTTGCTTTGTCTGCAGCACGTTAACATACGAATTTCGTTTTGTTTTCACAAATTAATTACCCACAGCGTGAACCAAAAATATAGAAATCTCTCCAAGCCGCAGTCAGCAACCACCAAAATACTAGCACACACACAGAGTCGCACACACTCCTCTGGCTACATAAACCAAATGAAAATCTGAATAATTCTAAAAGCAAACCGAATATTTCCAGAGAGCAGCATGAGGGTGCGCTGGAGTCAATGGGGCATGCCGGGGGAAAGGGGTAAGGGGTGAACGGACGGGGTAAAGGGCCAATAACTTCTCTGTCGACATGAAGTTAAATTCACTGGACGTTAGTTTTTGCTGTTGCACTTGAAACTTTCAACCTGCAGCAAGCATTGGCTACACTGGGATATAATTATTATTTATTAAAATTCAGGTACTTCTTTTGATTAAAAGATAATTTAAAATGAACTGATTCTGTCATATATTAAATTAATATATATTATTTATATTTATATATATTTATTAGTAATTGTAAAAGGGTATATGAAAAATGTTCCAGTAAAGCTTATTAAAATATTTTACTTATAATTTAAATATTCACTTTAAATATATGAAAAAATTTAATAAATACTTTTTAGATATTAAAAATTGTATGTAACTTTCTTTTATAAATATAAATATATTTTTAAACCTTTTAAAAACAATTTTAAGATATAAGGAATCATACTTGACTTAATAAACATTCTGTTTACATTTTTTTATAAATATTGTCCTTTTATAATATTATAACTATAGCAATCTTTCTTTAAAATTATCGTATAATTTCTCTTATTTGGAAAATGATACAAATATCCCAAAGATATCTTTGAAAACTATTCTTTCTCTGTAAAAAAAAATTATTTTTATAAAATGAATGAATTAATTAATACTTTTTTAATTTTTATAATAGAAATATATTTTATATATATTTAATTCACATAAAATAGATTTCTTCTTAGGTAAGCAACCTTTACCTTTCTAAATTATCTTCAGTGCACACCTAACCCCCTTTTCGTCGACAATAAGCAAATGAGAAGTGCACTTCCGATGCCAGAGAGAGGAAAATCATGACCACCCGCAACTTTTTTAGTGAACCCGCAGCGCGGTAATGAAAATATACGCCCGGCTGTGTGCGTGAGGGGTAGAGAGGGTGTGTAGAGGGACCCAAGTGTGTTTAATGCTGCCCCCGCTTTTCCTCCGGATTTTCCCACTTTTCCACGTACTCCTTGTGCAGTGAATCGTGCAACGTTCAACCCGTCAACTCGTTCATCTAAAATTCATTGGCCGCAGGCTGCAAAACTGTAACTGACAACGGGCCCAAGACCCCGAAATCCAAATCAAAGTGCCATCTCCCCCCCACCTGCCACAATTTTCGGCTAATTGAAATGTCTGTCTATCGGTCGGAACCCGGGAAGACCCCCTATCTCCCTCCAATCTGTCAGCGGCGGGGAAACTAAATGCAGCTCAATCAGCGAAAGTTCCAATCAACTTTGGCAGCCATTAGACCAAATAGTTGCCGTTCTCATTGTCGCATCAGCGCTGAGCTCATTTTACTTAACAAAATCAATGGGAAAAGGGTGACGAAGCTCCCATCAAGGCTAGTTAATTAAGTTATTAAAATAATATTTATTTTAATTAACCAAATATGTCAATAAAGTTGATTAAATTTGTATATATTAATCACAGATCTTTTTTAAATATAATAACCTCTTTTACGTATTTTTTTGGCCTTTAACTTTCTCCCAGAAGTTGGAAAAATAGTTTAATTTTTTATTTACCAAATATAATCATATATTTTTGGATATTTCTCTGGGGAAATTATTACAAAATTAATCAAACTTCAAGCTAACTAATCAGGTAAATAGGGCTTATTATTTTTTTCTATATCCGTAGTACCTTCGTCGCTCAATATACCCCCATTTCAAGCTGTTTTTTGCTTAATTTTTTGTTCCCTCAATAATTAAACAAAAAGTCTGAAGATGGCGACGCGGCAGAAGTAGAAGTAGAAACGGCAAAAAAATTGTGAACAATTAAACATGAATTATGTATTAATAATTTCTTCCACTGGGGTTGGGATCCTGCAGCAACAACAACAGCAGCAGCAGCAAAAGCAGCAGCAGCAGAAGCAGAAGCAACAGCAGCAGCAGCATAAAAAAGTTTTTCCAAACAAAACAAAACGTTGAAATCGCTGGAAACGCTTCCCACGCGCCCCAAAACAATAGTGAGAGAATTTTTTGTTTTGTTTCGTAGTTTTATGTTTTCCAGGCATTGGTAATACTACAGCAGCTTCAATCAAATACTGGCAAAAGAGGGCAAAAATCTTTTGGCCGCATGCGAGGCGAATGAAGAAGAAGTGCCTCAAGCAAAGGAACAGTGGGTAAAATTTTACATGTTTTAAATGCAAAAAAATATATTTAAGTCGCGAGTTAACAGTAAAATTGAATTTTAAATGCATTTTAAATATCATAAGCCATTTATTCTCATGGGTTATAAATTGTATGGTGCCTAAAACGTATATATTCAGTAGAAACTAGGATTATTAAGTTAAAAATATGAAGTATTCTATTTTAAGAAAAATGTACCTAAAGAATTTTAAATTTCTAATATTTTCTAATGGAAATAACATTCAGGGTTGTATAAGAGATTGCGGAGAATTTAAAATCCATTAAAACGTTGTCGGAAAGTATGCAATAAAATATTACAACTGCAAAACCAAATTTAGTATCTAAAATATTTTATTGCATACTTTTAAACACATTTTAAATTGATTTAAAGTTAATGGCAGTTACCAAAGATAATATAAATATTTTCTTATGCTATTGGCATTTAAAAAGCCAACTTTTGTTTTATAAAAACCCTTCGAAACAATGCTGGTTATTTTTAAAGTTCTTTATTAAGCCAAAAGGTAAAAAAACGAAACCGAAATAAAGCCCAGATTAACATAACACTTCTTTCCATAAATGCAGAACCAAAATCAAGCCTGAAATGAAATATCGGTCAGAGAGTTCTTTATTTATTAATCCATTAATTGGAATGGTTTTTTTTTATTTCCACCTTCGCCATTTGCATAAATAAAGCTGCCGTCACCCATTGTGCCCCTGCGTTTGGCCAAAACAAAGACAAAGACACTCGGTTCTCACACGAGAACACACACACACACTACGCGTGGGAGAAACTCACTCACACTCGAGCAAAATGCAATATGCACACACATGCGCCATTTTCATAAGCAGCCAAAGAAACAATTTGTTTTTTTTTTGCCTCTCTTCTGTGGGTTTTTACCCATATATTTCCATTTACTCGTATGTGAATGTATATATGTGTGTATTTTTTTTTTGCTGTCGTCTGGAGCGGCGTCTAAATAAGTTTTTCCGTTTCTTGTTTGCATATTTTAACCAAAGCAAAGCTAGTATAGTCGCTACATTTAGCATAGAGAGAAAGAGCAGCCGACAGCACTGGCAAAGGACCTTATTTATAGAAGAGATTATATGATAAATAAATTGGGGAAAAATATGAAAAATGAAATGAAATGAAAATTAAATGTTCCTTGTTAATATTAATCTTAATATTATATATATATTAGTTATTGGCAGCTAATTGCAGAAAATGTAAATGTTAAAACGTGGATGGAATAGCTTTTTAAGCTTAAAGGTAGTTCTCTAATTATATAATAATCACAAAGGCTAAGGAAATAGTACATCTACAGCCAACAATACTTAATATATATGTTAGCTAAATATTTAAAAACAGACAGGTTACGAAAAATTAACTGAATATGTAAATTATAGAAATTTACAAAAAAAGTATTTGTCAGAAAACTTTTCAACTAATAAGGTTTATAAAAAACCTTTTTAAAATGTATTTTTTTTTGAGATAAATTAGTTTTTCACTTAACTATGCATTATATATATTTTTAATCTATTGATTTATCATTTTAATAATTAAATTAAGCTCTGAAAAGTTTGTATAAATATTTTAAACAAAACAATATATTTTCCTATTAAATATATGATTAAAATATCGTTTAAATTCATAACCTATGATGTCAGCAATTGCTTTGCATATTTTCCCAAGAATTATGCATTTAAATCCTCAAAACAAACCATATTTATTGCAATATAAATATGTTGTTATGCTTTACTATAGTAATAATCAAAGTGTACATTTCCTATTAAAAAAAACTGTAAAAATATTACTCCTGGCGACAAATTACCGGACAGCAAAGTCCGCTTAATAAAAATACACAAACCTTTCCGGGAAAATAAACAATTTGACAGCACTGGCAATGGCACTGCCACTGGCATCTGTATCTGTGTATCTGCATCTGTGTATCTGCATTTACTCCGTCCTGACACCCGCAGTTCTTTCATATTTATTCGTTTTCATTGCGTTTCCATTGTGGCTTCCAGCTTTGGCTTTGGCGTTGGCTTTGGCTTTGGGGTCCTCGTCTCATTCGTTTTTAATTAAATGCATAAACCAAAAAGCCCCGCTTGCCGTCAAATGTTGGACACAAAAATCATTTTCGCAACAAGTAAACAGTTTTGTTTTTCCATGTACCTTTTATGGGTGTTGTTTTTTCCCAGCTCTGGAGACAAATTACTGAGGGAGGGGGCGAGGGAAAAGCGGCACAACTCTCCCATTATGAATTGTTTTTAATTGCATTGAATTTGCTTGCGGTGAAAATGCGGCAACGTCTACCAAATACCCACAAAAAATCGAGGTCATCTAGGGAAAAAACTATAGCGAGTATAAAAAACGAAAAAAAGAAAATTGTTAAGTAGGAGAAATAAAAAATAAAAGAAGCCCTCTTGTTGTTGGGTGACGTTGATTAAAAACTTTTCGAGACAGTTGACGTTGCAGAAAAATTCCCAAAAAAAAAAGGAGATGAAAAATCCTGTATATTTGCGAGTGTGAGTGTGTGTGTGAGTGGAGCTGAAGAGGCAACTGTAAAATTAGGTTAGCAAAGGAGTTTCTGGTGCGGGTTATGGGTCATACGGTTATACGGTTGGCTATGTGGTCACATGTGCAATTTGATTAAAAACTAGGGAACCACAAAAAAAGTGCTGCTGCACAACGAAAGAAAAAGCTCGGGAAAAATATACGAAAAAATCTGAAAACGAACTTCGTCAGGGCTAAGTGAAGGGCATGTTTTCGGCAATCGTTTTGGCCACTCAACAGAACGGTTTGCGGCGGCCAGGTGAGAATTGTTCGCCAAACTTAATTAGAAATTCCGCCAAGGGTCGTTGAAGTATAATAAAGAATGAGCTTGATTGGCGAATTTGAAATTTAATGGAAACATATTCTTGGATCATAATTTAATTATTTTAAATCTAAAGTTGAAAGTACAAAACTATGATTAGGTGTCACCATTTAAATTTTTAAATAAAAATAACAATTAATATTTATCACAAATTAAATCACAATTAATTTTTAATTTTTTTTAAAATTAGTTTTTAACTTCAACTTCAAATTTCAAACTTTAATGACGTTTTCTATTATAAGTTTTGTTTTTAAACTAACTGAAAGGTTTTTACATACATTTTACATCCCTGTTCCAAGTGTAATTTTACGTGTAATGCTAAATACGGTTGCTGTATTGGATAACCAAGTATCCGCTAGATGGCGCCTATGGTATAAATGTAGAACAAATCTTGTAAAAAGGTCCTTTCAACGTAAAAAAATGTGATTTTATGATTTTCTGTTAATTTTCTGAATAACAACTGAACAAATATGTTTAATAATTTCCAACTTCCTGAAAAATCGTATGACTTGGGGGATTACAAAGTCCTTAAATGGCATGCGAGGCAAGTTTTGCCGTGGTCTTAACAGAAAAAGATAATTTAAAAATCCTAACTTAACTCGACATAAAAATTAATATTAAAAAAAAATAATGTTTGAAAATTCTACAATAATTTTAATATAAATAATACATAAATTGTGTGCTCCTAATCCTTATGAACAAATTAAATTAAACGAATTTTAAAATTATACATTTTTAAAACCTAATACCTTTTCGTTATATCCATTGGAATCCGAACTTTCTAACAAGTCGCAAGGACCTCTCTCGTTGCCTGCGAATACCGTTAAACTTTTTGTAAATAAACATGGCCGCCAGGGGATGAGTCAACTCTAGCCGGAGATAGAGAGAGCGTGCGAGCGCCAAAAAAGAGAATAGAGAACAAGGATCCGAGAGAGAGCGAGAGCGCTCACTTGTTATGCGTGGGAGCGTGGCGGAATGCGCGCGCTTTTTCGTAGTGGAAAGAAAAGCGGAAGCGAGGAAAGGCGGCAAAAGAGGAAGAAGAGCGGCAGACAGGAAGCTTTTCCCACAATTGCACAACGACGACGCTTGCTCGCACTATTATTATTACGCGGCAGGCAATCGGTGCGGCAACAACAGCAGCGGCAAGCTAAACACAACGAACGCATCGCTGGCACAACAACAAACAATAGCTGCTGCCCCATTATTACAACGGCCAGGAGGGGGAGGGGCAGCCACCACCCAGCCACCCCTTCGAAGAGGCGGAGAGTCTCGTAGTCCTTTAACCGTAGGATCCGCTCCTCCGCGACCATTCATTCAGTCGCCAAATCTCATTCGGTGTGTGAGTGTTGATGAGGTTAGTTGTGGAATCGCGCTAAGTCCGGCTAGGGAATCCCCAAAAATCCAAAGTGCAATGCAATTTCGAATAAATACGGAATAAAGTGTAATTAAATATATTGAAAACACAAGGAATATTTAACCAAATCAAGTGCAGTTGTTGAAAAGCAGAGAGTTGTCCTGCAGGCGACAGGCGAAAAGTGTTGCATACTCCGGGGCTGGCAGCCAAAATCGGTGCTAACATGTCGGTAAGTTATCATCGAAATAATCAAATTTCAAATCGGAAAATGGCATATTTTCTAGAACTTTTAAAATGTATATTTTTCGCAGTCAAGTGATTTATTGATTTTTCCGCAATGCGTTAAGTGTGTGTATGTCGGTGTGTGGGTGTGCGTATACTTTTCGGTATGCACTTTTTCCAGAGAAACACCCCACCGCTTACACAGACACACACACACACACAGTGGCAAAAACAACAACTAGCCCAGCAACCCCCAACTAAAAAGCGCCAACTTCTATTTTTCCATCATCAATACTTTACACACGCACACACACAGGCGATGGTATTGGTGTGTGGAGCAGGCGCTCTATGCAACGGTATAGCAACCCCCAAACAATGCACAGTCCCACCCCCTCAGGCGCTCTCACACTCTCTCTGTTTCTCTTCCTCTCTCTGTCGGTATTACGTGGCTCTCTGTCGCTCGACAATAGCTCAACTGTTTTGGCATTTGAAAACTAAAAGCCACCCCCCACCCCCATACTCACACCCGACCACCCCCTATTTTTGGGGGTTGGGTTGTTTTTCACAGCCGGAGCACATCATAAATTTTGTGTCTATAACAATTTTTGTTATATTCCCCCCGCCACCCACCCCCTTTTCAAAAAAGTGCACAGGAATTGTGTTGCACTTTCGAGTTCAACTTCCGCTAGCTCGCTCTCTCTCTCTTTAGTTGAGAAAATAACGGCACAGGCTTGCGCTCTCTGGGAAGAGACAGCTCTTTCGGTCTTTTGGTTATTCGCTCTTTCTCTCTTTCGCTCTCCGCTGCATTTTCGATTTTACGTGTGAGGGGGGTTTTTGCATATGGTTTTTTGGGGTTTCGGTTTTTATGCAACATATGCGACAAACACACTTCTACACTTGCATTTATATGTATTATATAATTTGTATTTGATTATTTCGCCTTTGATGAATGCCGTTTGTGGAATGGCGTGGAAAGGCGTCAAATGGAAATGGAAAACTAAAAATGTGTGCTTTTTTGAGTGTTGCCAGGCAATATATATATTGTGTGCAAAGTTGTGGGTGGCAAAATAACTGCAATATTCATGTATGTATTTATGTAAAAAAGAATATATTCGTTTATGTATTATATGCAAAATGCAATTTGTATGCACTCGAATTGCATCTGCCAGGGATTATGCCTATATAAATATATTTGCATATAGATTTTATGTATGGAGTTTTGGGTGTACCGGCACCCAAACCCTAGGAAACGCAATTTTGTTTCGACGGCGTCTCCATGGATTATATATTTGTATGTACATCTAGAAATTAGTTGTGTATTTGAAGCTGCCTACATAGACGACTGACAGCTTAATTGCTTTTTACTTGACGACCAAAAATTGATTTTAAGTCCGAGTTTAAACGCTGGAAAGCGCTGGAAAGAGGTCCTGGAACTGCATTCCTTTGGTTTGGAATGCGAGGAATGGAAAGCCGATACTTTATTAGAAGGGTACTGGACATTCCAGGGGAAATGCTCGATAATTTTAATGTGTCAGGCTCTTCGTTTCTGAAGTAAATTTAAATAACATTCAATAACATAATTCAAGATAAATTTAAAATAACGCAGGAAAGCGCTGGAAAACGGCCCTAAGGGAATGCAACAGCATTCCATGAGATTGGAATGTGAGGAATGGAAAGCCGATGGTCTATTAGAAAGGAACAGGACTTTCTAGGTCTTCGATTTAATTAGCTTTTAAAAAGATTCTTAAAGATATTTAATAAATTTGGTCCCCTAAAGAATACTTCTATAAACACTTTTTATATGAGAACTCCTTTTTGTAAGAACTTCTTTGGTGTCTCTTACAAAATTCTAGACACTCTCTTAAACACCTTTAATCTAAAACCATCTCCAAATATATTAAATTCGTCACATCTTAGCGATGATCATTGGCATTTATTCTTAGCCACAGAATACTTCCTGTTGACTTAATTCCATTCACACTCCCCACACCGTTGAAGATGATGATGATGTAGAAAATCACATGGGGGCCAAGACCCAGTGACTCACCGACCGCAAGGCAAGGCAAGTCAAGCGGAGACTGTACCCAACCCAGGCGGCACCAACACCAACTCACTGACAAACCCGAACGAGCACACATTGACACCAGCCACCCACTCAGACAAAGCGCTGCTTGGAGTTCGGAGCTCGGTTAGGAGTCCGGAGGGAGTTGCGCATGCGTGGCCGTCCCACGCCCACTCGCCGAGGGGGTGACCGCACAGAACGAAAAAGTGTGGGTTTTCCAGTCCCAGAAATATAATAAAGGCAGTCAAAGTTGTTCTTTAAAACTAAATTTCAATATTTAAAGTTTAGAAATATTCTAGAAATTTATTTTATAAATAGATAAACTTGTTTTTTAAAGTAAAATCTTATTAGCGAAACGAAGATCATGTTTTATAGTATCAAGCTATGAATTAGAGGTATACGGGGGGTCACAAAACCATTATCGATTTGAAAACATTTTAAATTGTGTCCAAAAGTATGCAAAAAAATATATTTAGGTTCAAATATCAATTTAAATTTGCTTATTTTATAACGATAAATTATTTTTTATCATATTTTTAAATACAGTTGAAATTGATATTACATCCACAGCGATTTCTATAATTGATAAAAAGAGAAGTAGTGATGGTCTCTTTATAACAACAAAAAATTTATAAATAAGCAACTCATTTCTCCCTGTGCATTTTGGACTATGGGCTATAGTGTATGTATTTCAGTTGAGGGAGGGAGTCGGAGTCTCTACAACAGTGGGAACCAGCGATCGCACAACCACCCCGACGGGGTTCCCAAGTTAAATGAGACGTGACAAAGAGCAAGCGCTCGAAGCGACCCCTTCGGGAACTGGCAGATTTCCGCTGCTGCACAAGTGGCGCCCAAGTGGGAAGCCCTACGCCGAACGGCCAGGGAACTTTCTCCCTGCAAGGGCTTCGTCTTATTCAGGGGCAACAGGTTTGTCGGGACGAAGGAAGCCATGTGCTGCTGTAATTGGCCTGGCTCATTACGGGGATCTCGAATCGCTTCGGTTATATCACAGCTTGCACCGGTCCAAGGATGGACTAACGGGTCCGCCGATCCCCACCGAGCGAGAAAGAACCTCTCAGGGGGATTCGAGGTGGCCCACATGTCGGCCCGTCGGTGACGGCTGCTCTCGGACCGGTTTCAGGCTGCTGCTGCTCCCTCATCCCATCCTCATCATTGTCATCATCATCATCATCACCGTTTTCGCCTTTGCCAGCCACTTCCATTTGAGTGGCAATGAAGGTAAAGTAGGGTGCTCGTAGTGCTCCATTTCGAGGGTTAACCTGTTTGCCCAGGGTTGCCCTACAAGAAGGGAATGTGGAGTTGTTAGGAGAGAGATGTTTAACCGGATGATTGATATTAGGATTTGGAAATTCTTAAAGATTCTAAAAGAAAGATTAAAAGATTTAGAGATTTTATAAAAAGATAATATTATGATAATATTGTAATTTTAATATTTTATTTGATCCTAATTTAATATAGTAAAAATCCTCTTTAAATTTCACGGAAATTTAAGATATAAGCTTTACCCTTTCCAAAAGTATTTATTACAAAGCGTGTACCGCATTCAAAAGTCATTAAAGCTCACACTTCTGTAACTCATCTCCTCCACCTTATGGCACCAGATGCATTTTTGCAACAACACATCGTTTGGCGGGGGATTTACTTGCGGTGCCTCGATTCCTCGATCAAAATCAGCGTCATCGCAACCTGCAACACCAACAACTACTAGTGTCCCATTGATTGCGTTAAACTTTCAATTTCATTCACTCTTGTATAACTTCTGACGGTTCTGGTTGCTGCCCCGGGTTTTTCCCATTTATGAGTCATGAAATTTGCCTGCCAGTTCTGGCGGAGATAGTAAATAGCCAAAGTTATGGCCCAAACGGTTCCAAAGGTTGAACGGCAAGTCTTGAACCCGAAATCGAATGAGGCTAAAGTCAGCCCACGCCAAAAATCGGCGGTTGGTGCCACCCAATTGACTGGAAAACACACTAAATACGCTCATGTGGGTGAATGGTATCATAAATACAGTCAAGCTTCTCGAAGATGAACTATTGAGCGAAAGTTAGGACATATTTGTAGAGTTTTTCTATGGGATTTTTCAAGAAATTACTTGAGAAATGTTATTTACGGCATAACGTAACCCTACTCATTAGCCCCCTACTTTTTTGATCTCCGGTTAAGGATAACCTTCGCCTTAATTTATGAAATTTATCTAAAACTTGTCGATTTAAACATTTTGGACTTCAATTTTACAGATTTGTACTATTTATTAGTATAAACTTCTAACTTTTTAACAATAAAAATATTCCAAGTACTTTAAAAATCAGATTTTTCAAGTCATCCCAAATTAAGGGTTAGGTTGTTGCGACTGTAGTGTCTCTACCTGGGCAGAGCCCAATGTATCGCACGCCCTCCTTCTTTCTGGCCATATAACAAACCCAAAAAAGCCACCGGCCCCGCTAATGAACGCAACAGTCGCAGTCGCCTCCTCCTCCTCCGCCACAGCAACAACAACAATAACCACTATAGCAGCCCACATGCACGAAGATCATTACCAAGCGGCGCAGAAAAAAAAAACGTAAAGAAACAACAACAATAAAATCGAGCTGCGCCGTCGCAAACTGACCTGCTTCGCCGCGACTGCGCTGCCGCTGCCCGAAAATTCTACAGCGAGCCACCCTACGCAGCGGAGCCCAGTCTTCTCCCTTCTCTCTCTCACACCCGCTCACGCTGCCGGCGCCGCTCCCACTCCCACTCTCGCTCTCTGCCGCTGTCGCAGCGACGCTCTCGCAGCCGGCCCACACACAACCACTGCAAAGAGGAAGAGAGGGAGCAGCAGCAATAACAACAAATAACCGTGAATGAGCGGGTGGCTTGCCTTGCCTCGCTGCCTCTGTCGCGGCCGGCGCCGCTGTCGACGCTGTCGCGCCGCTTGTTTGTTGCAATTTCTCTTTTATGCGATCATTCGTTTGTAAGGTGGCCACTTGCACAGTGGGTCACTATAAAATTTGCATGTTAATTAGTGCTTAGGTCAAATTTCAATTATAAACTTGATTGTGAATTAAGACTTATTAAAGCTTTGGGTTTGATTTAATAACACTTTCTTTAAAACAAAGAGTATACAAGTAAAAACAAAATAAAAAATATGAAACGCCAAATAATTCTCACAAATAAACATAGCTTATTGGTTTGCCAGGGTAATATTTAAATCAGATCTTTAAAGTATTTAAACTAGATATCTATCTCTAAAGAAAAGTTATCTCTTGTAAAACAGGGACTGCAACTAATGATTTTATTGGTGTTTTATGCATCGGAACCATGATTTTCAAATTTTTTTATTTCTTTCTTTCAAAAACTGATCGTATATTAGAACTTGAGTTTTATTTTTGATCAAAACAATACAAAAACTGAAAATAATTTATTATTATTATTTTCTAATTTTTATTATAAATCTTAAAATGATAACAGTCTCTGCTTAAGAAGTATGGCAATTTGGAGGTTCTCTAGGAACCGGCAATTGAGACAGTTAGCCCCACTGTGCGCTGCTTTGTGCGTCGGCATCGTCGGCTGAGCAGGAGCAGAGCGCGTCATCGTTTGTTGTCTCCGTCTCTCTTAGTCCGTTGGAATTTCTCGTGGCGTGCGGTTCGTTCGTTCTCGCTTCTATCTCTTCGTGCTTGGAAGTTTTAAGTTGAAATTGACTCTTCGTGCGGCTTTTTGATTTAAAAACATTGCAACGCTTGGCTTTTATGCGAATTTAGTAAAGATTACTATTGAATAATAAAGAAATCCCCGCCGGGGCTATAGTTACCCGAAGGGAACAATTTGTGAACAAAACAGTGACTGAAAATCAAAGAAAGTGAATATTTTTTGCCGGCTGGAAGCCAGGAATCACACACACACGCACAAATCTCCAAACGCACACAGCAATGGCCAAAGGGCCAACTGGAAGAAACTAGAAAAACACAGAAAACGCAAAAAGGTAATGATTCACGAGTTAAGTGATTAAAGGATTTAAAATAATTTTAAGTTGAAAAGAGTGGCTGCTTCTAATTAGCTTTTGCCTTGCCAAAGCCGAACCCACACAATCCGGCGACCCATCGAGAAATCATTTCGAAGGCCATGTGCAGAGACAAGCCCAGCAGACGACCGACAACCCACAGGTAGCTAGGCCCAGAACCGGTTACCCAATTTCCAATTATACACGAAAACCCAAAAAACACGGCCACTCCAACGCCCCACCAGCCAACCAACAAAAAAAAGGGGAATAAAAAGACGGTTGGGCACCCCTTTCCTGAAAAAGAGACAAAAGATTCCAGCACACTCACACATCTACGCCCGCGCAGCAGACACGGACACCCTCGCTGGCGCAAATGCGACGCCGCAAGGGGCTCAAAAAAAAAAAACAGAAAAGAGATGAAGGAGAAAAATATAAAAACCCACCACCACCAGGGCACCATCAATCCTTGGCAGCTTGCGTGTGGCTCGGCTGCTCCTCCTCCCCCTCCTCATTCTTCGCCTCCTTTTCGCCTCCTCCCTCATTATCCTACTTTCTTCTGCGCTGCCGCTGCTTATCATCTTCGCACAGCCACACACACACAGTCACATACAGAAACACACTGTGAGAAATCTTGGATTCACTGAAGCAAAGCCGCCTACTCACATGCTCTCTCTCCTATTTGTTCTGCTTTGTCACATGTTCCTCTTCCTTTCCCTTTCACCCTGTTGCGCACAGGAGAAGAGTGTGGATGGCGAAGGAGGAAGAGAGGGAGGCGACTGACCGTCGCGACGCCCGCTGCTTCAAATGCTGATTTCTTGTAGGTTTCTTATTTTGGCGTAGCTCTTCACTCTTTCGCCCTCTCGCCTCTTGCTCTCCCTCCCGCTGCTTTATCACCTCGTCTCGCCGCCTCTCCCTCAGTCTTCGCTTGCATTCTGATGAATTTTTTACACCCACCCATCGATAGCAACTTTTGCATTCAACCTACTCCGCCTGCTTCCCCACCTCCAGCGCGTCTTCTCCCCCTCTTCATCGGCTTCGCTGTCTGCGTTGCCGCCCCCACTGACAGTCGCCCTCTATTATTTGCTTGTTTATTATGGACTCATCTTCGCGGTATGCTTGCCTTACCAAGGAGTTGTCATTGGAACGATCGGTTGGAAAAAGAGGGTTGTCAGGCCCAAGAAAAACACAGAGTTCCCCCAATTCCAATTAAATTCTAAAAATTTGCGAACCGAACATTAACCACATCCGCTTTTGCAAACACTTTTCTTGGGGTATTATGCGATATCAAATATTAAAAGTAACATAACTTGAGCTTCCAATAACATACATATAACATTTTACATTAATCGCTTTTGCCCCCGGGCTTGCATGAAAATCGAAGAAAAGCTATAAATACTTGTTGATAGTTCCTGGTAGCTTTACCCGTTGTAACTCCGTCGTATTGAGTCATCTTGCCCTCCCTCGTTTTTTTTTTTATTGCTGCCAACCCACGCTTGGCTTCCTCCTCCCCCTCCGCACCCGACTCCGATCAGCATTCCCATGGAAAAAAGCGACCCCAAAAAAAGGGCAAAAATAAATTACGCACTTCCCGTCGTCGGTGGTAGAGAGAGAGAGAGCAATTTTATGCAGTCAGCCGGGCGAAAGAGGGGTTGCGGCAGAGTACCTGCCCCTGTCGAATGGAGGGTTGCTGCTGCACCGATCCCGATCCCACTCGCAGTCCCTATGCCCATCCCTAAACCGATCCTATACGATCCTATCCTATGCGAAGCGAACCCCAGAGTTGGCAGCTTGCAGCAATCTCACCGAAAATCACATAGGAATTTCCTGTTACACACCCGCCCCCTGGCCAAAGGCCCCGAAAGTTACCTGCCCTCTTAGTCGGCAGTCCTCGCTTACCTGTTTTCTCCAGCCCAGCAGCAGCAGCAGCAGCAGCTGTTTGTTTTGCGGCTTTCAAGGTTTCTACTTTTTACCTGTTGGCGTCGGAGTGCCGAGAGCTGAGTTCGATTCGGATTCGAATTCGGGAATCGGAATCGGAGTGCGTCCCCTTTTTGCAGCAGCCACCCCATTGCGTAGGATTCATTTCATTTCGGTTCGGTATCTTCTTCTTTCTTGGTTTTGTCCAGGGGCGTCGTGCAAGGGGGGTTTAGGGGGTAAAAACTTTCAAGAAAAATATTACCAAAATCTTATTAAGTTATCCTAGTCCGCTGGAGAATCCTCTAAATTTATACAAAATTGAAGTTCTAAAAATTCCAAATTTTTTAGAAATTAAAATAAAAGATTTAAAAAATTTAAAAATTTTATTTTATTTTATTTTATTTTTATTTTATTTTTTAAATCTCTCGTTACAAAATTGTTTTTTGATGGTTTTTACAACCCCCTCTTTGGAAAACCTTTACTGAAGGCGCGCCCATGGCTTGGTGGGTGGGGTAGGGAGGATGGGCGTTTCGAGAGGTAGAAAGAAGACTCGGGTAAAGTCTTACTCACATCTTCTTCAATTTCTTTTGTTGGCCCAAAACTCGAAAATCTTTTGGGCGGCTTGGGTTTGGTTGGTCTCTTTTCTGCTTTTGTGCCCGGCGATCATCATTATCTCCGTTTCTCGGGCTCATTCTATGGCAGCCGCAGCACCACCACCAGCACTCCTCCTACTACAATTTGCCTAAAAAACCTCAACCGTTTCGTTTTTTCAATATTCAACAAATCCAAAAAAATAAAAAACAAAAAAAAAATCGAAAGAAAAAAACAGAAAACGATGGCGGAGAGGAGGAAGAGGTGCGCACGGCAGACGGCGACGATGTCTGCTTGAAGGTTGTTGTGAAATTTCATTATGGGTCTGGGTCTGTTGTCTCCTCACCTCCAGCTCTCCAGCTCCTCCCCCACCTCCCACTGCTTCCTCCTCCTGCTACTCCGCATCCACCTCCACCTCCTACTCTTCTGATTGCCTGCTGCTGTGGCTGTGGACGTGCATGTGGTTGTTGTTATTTTTAAGAGGCGTCCAGCGTCAACATTTCAGCGCTGGGTTTTCGGTTTTGGGTTGGGTTGTCTTGGGCACATGTACTCGTATGATACACATATATATATGCGGATATATACGGATAGGCTGGCCATGGGTTGGGATGGCCTGGGATGGTGGATGATGGTGGCTTGGGCTTGGGTCTGGGCTTGGGCTGTGGCATATTTCTCGTGTGTAGGTAGGTGGTTTCTCGGAAATCCATTTGTTCATATATGATAACCCAAAAAGTACAACACGAAACCGAGTCTGCTCTGGGGGAGAAAAGGAAACGCAGTCATTTGCTGACGCCGAGCTAAAACTTTTCAACCCGATCGCCATTCCAAAGGGGGAAGAATATGGGAGCCCCTTACAAAGGGACTCTCTATTTATTGTAGATTGGGTGTCCATGAATGAAACTAGAACTCTTAATGGGTTTGGTAGTAATACTTCTGCGAATGAAGCCATGAGAACATATTTCTGATAGAAGAAAACTATAAATTCCCAAAGGAAGCTCTTTAGAATTTGGAAAAAATAATAGGAATATCTATTACGTTCTCTAAGGACTTTAAAACAATGCCACCTCTTGAAACTGACATTAATCAAAGGCTCAATAAGTGATATCCTTTATTCTAATTATCTTTTCCTTCAGAATTAATTTTTTTATCCTAATAAATCAGCTTTAAGAATAGATTTCTGACATCTAACAACTTCCTTATAATTTCTGGAAATATTAGAACTTTTAACTTGTCCTAAAGGATCTCTTATTGATCCATTATTCTTATAATCTCTTCATACAGAAGATTCCAATAGAAAGTCACACCTAAATGCGCCACGGCCATTCTCAAAACTCTCAAAACTCTGCCTTACAAATCCATTTATCATGCTCTTGTGTGTGTGTATTTATCCTGGAACCTCCTCCTGCTTTCGGCGAGCGATCCATTGGTCCGCAACAAAAGCAACAGGATCGGCACTTAAACCCCACTCCCATCCCCTCATCCTCGGAACCACCCCAACCACCAACCACCGGCGGAATGGCAGCTGCAACCTGCACAGCCCAAACGGGGCAACCCTAAAAGTGATCTCTGTCTCTGGGCAGCAGGTTGCTGGGTCTGGATTGCTTCAGTTGAGACACGAAAAAACCACCCCTGAAAAGGGAATGGAAAACATGGCACAAATTGCTACCCCATGGATGATCGGACACCGAGCACATGTTGCATGCGGCAAAGATTTCACCAGAATGGGAAGGGGCTGGCCTGCCGATCGTCTCGGGGAGGGTGCAACTGGCCCTTGGATTGAGGTCTCAAGGAGCGTCCCCGCGTCCAAGTCGAAGGACAGACGAACATGTGCAACATGTCTGCGCGCCTGCATTTCTGTACCTTTCGTGTATATTTCTTGTCTTGGCCAGTTTATGAGGGCGCGCACCTGCCAACAGCTGCCGCTGCCGATGCCGCCGCCGCCGCAGAAGAAGAGGAGGGAAAACTAAAGGCGGGTAATCATAGCCAAAAGCTATGGCCAACGACTCGTCTTGGTCTGGGCCTGCCCTTGAAGCCGTCGAACGCCCACCAGCAGATGAACCACCCAAAAAATTCGAATGAAGCAACAAATGAAACCAGCTCCGATGGGTTTTTGGCCGAAAGCAATTTGCTTTTGTTGTCTGCTGGCCATCCGCCTCGAAAAACCTAAAGAAAAAAAAAAGCAAAAAGAAAGAAAATAAAAAAACCAAGCTCAAAGAGAAGACGCCAAAAAAGCAACAGCAGCAGCTGCCGTCGCATCGTGGCCACAAAAAGTACCACCTGCCGCCCATATACATGTCGCTATATATCTGCTGCTGCTGTCCTTTGTTTGCCGTTGCCGGTAGCCCCATTATCCCAAGGATGTGCCACTATGGGAACGGGAACGGGAAAGTGAGTGGCGTAGAAACGTGCTCCTGGGAGGTTGGGCTTGCAATTGAGCAAAGGAATCTTGGGTAAAAGTAAAAGGGGTTGTGATCTGAAGAGTAAAGTGTTTTTAGTAATTAATGGAAAGGTGTTTATTATATTTAGGAACCTTGCAGTAACAGATGCTTAGGAAATTATAATAGATACATATATAACAAGTGGGAAAGCTACAGTCGAGTGTGACCGACTGTGAGATACCCGGTACCCAAAGCGTTGTGGGTGAAATTAAACAGCACATAAACATGGAAAAAAGAAAATGTTGACAAATGAAGACAAATATTGCTGGAAACATGTTGAGCAACACTCAAAAGAGACAAATGTTGCTAGGAACATGTTGAGCAACACGCACGTGCGCTCTCTCACTCTCTCTCAAATAGTTTACACAAAAACTTTATTGTTTAATAACTTCTATGTTTATCATCCTATTACATTTTAAACAGCTTTGACTTATGGTTTATAGATTATAGGTTTATCTTGCGAATTATATATACAAACAGTACAAACTAACTTAAAAGTTAGCTACAAGGAAATGGCAAGGCAGTGACTATAAATGCTAGTTTGTTTTGCGGTGTCTTCCCCCTTAAAAAATATATATATAAAATAAACGTGGAAAGAAACATTGACCCACGCAACGAATTGGCCAACGAATGCAATCGATGACAACAGCTGCCGGCCCACACTCGCACGCTAGCGGCTGCTTGGCTCACCTCATCCCGGACCCACCCACTCTACGCCCCCTCTGCACCACCCCTTAACCCCCAGCACCAGCTGCGCCTGCGTCGCTGTCGTTGTCGTTGATTTTTGTTGGTTTTTTTTTATGGTGGGCGTTAAAAACACGAGAGAAGACGAAAGAAACAGTGAGAATACCGTTTGCAGTCGGTCGCGGTGTTAATTTGGCTCGCATATAAAATCTTCGATTTTATTTCGTTGTCGGTGGAATCGCGTTGGATCATTGGGACAGCTGCGGTCAGTTGGATATGTGGTATATATGGTAGTGATGGTGGTGCTGCTGCTAGACACCCACCCACTTTGGTGATTAGTTGTTGCGCTGCCAAATGCTGATGACGCGCACAGTGGGTGGGAATACGCCTGCATAGATCTAAAAGTAAGGGGTGCCAGGGAAGAGAAGAAGTGCAATTACCAAAGTTGGTAATTAAAAATAATATTTGTTATGGCTTCATTTTTCAATTGAAACAATTTCCCAAGATCCTTTCTTATAGCGAATTTAACTGGAAAATTCCCCTCTTTTAAGTGACTGCACTTCGCTACAAAAAAAACCAACCTCTGCCTGCAGCTCCGCACCTTATGTGCGGGATCTGTCCCACTGTGCGTCATCGGCCAAAGCGTTTTTTAATAACTGCGTGCTGGTCCCGCAAACTTGTGCAAAGGAAGGGAGGGGATTTTGGGGGGTGCGATGGCGGTACAGTGGCGTTAACATGTCATTAGTTGGTGGCTTCGCTGCCGCTGCTGCTGCTGGTACTCCGCCCCCATCCCGTACACGCCCCTCTGCGGTCGCGCTTGTGGCCTTTCACCGCAACAACAAGTAAATGTTGTGGCTCACCCTGAGCTGCCAGGTCGCCAGATTGCCGGATTGCCAGATCGGCGGCGGTTGGCCCAACCCACGGGTACGGGTGTTAAAAAGTGGTGTCTACATATAAACTCTTGACGGTCCAACTTTTGCAAATCAAACTTCTACGATCTAAGTGAAAAAAGCGAAAATTAATTTAATAGCCTATTTTTTTATATTAATTATTTTTTTAAGAATCAAATATTGAGAGTTAGAGTATTAAATTAAATCTTGAATTCTTATTGAGTTAAATTTCTCTTAAAAATATACTGTTTTCCCCATTAGGAAGCTCCACTGTAAATGCGTTTCTTTGTGTGTATTTTGTAATTTGCACTTTGATGACCAACCGCCCTCGAATAGAGGCAATAACTTTTGATTAGCCCAGAGTCTCAATAATTATTGCAAAAAAATAAATAAATAAATACGAAAAACCCAAGGAAAAGAAACATCAACAAAATCACCCTACAAGCCCCAAAAAAAAAAAAAAGGGGGAGAGCCAATAATGCGTTTACCGTTAACAGTTGCCCGGCATCTGCAAAAGCGCGACATCTGCCAGCGAAAAAGCGGCAGAATGGGGGGAGAATGGGGAGGAGAAAGACAGATGGACAGGGAGGGCAGCGATCAAGCGCGCGCTCTCACTTATTACGTGAGAGAGATCAGCGAATATTCGCCCCAACCGGCATTTTTCAGCTGCCCAACAACCGGTTCTCTCTCCCTCGCTCTCGCTTGCTCACTCTTGCTCTCACAACTCCCCCAAGTTTGGCGTCTTGTTTGCACACCCACCACTACGCGACGCCGGCAGAGCAGCTGGCGTCGACCGATCGCAGTTCTGATGTGCGCGTGGTTTGGTTGTTGTAAATTGATTTTGTTGTTGCTGCTTGCGCGCCCATTTTCAGCCCACTCCCGTTTTTTGTCGTTGTTTTTATTTATTTATTTTTTTTTTTTTTTGCTGCTGTCTGTTATTAGCAAAGCGGATGTTGTTGTTGCTGCTGCTGTGTGGGGCAGAAAAGAGCGTGAAAGAGGGAGGCAGAAAAGCAGAAAAGGGGGAGGCACAGCACCCACACGCGCGCCATTCGCCGATGTTGGTGTTGTTGCTGCCGTTCTTGTTGCTGTTGGCAACGCACGACACTTTTTCCGTTGCTTTTTTTTTTCGAATTTGTTTCAATATTTCTTGTTGTTTTTGTTTAAGTCTCGCCCACAACCGTTTTGACCCCTCAGCGGCGGCGGCGGCTTATCAAAATCAGGGGGCAGAGTGGCGGGGCCAGGAACTTGGAAGAGTTTTGAGCTTCAGGCAGTTGGGGTTTTCACCTTTTTATTTAAACATTTTAAAACATAATGTTTTCTAAATTTCTTAATGCTTAAAAAACCCTATTTTCTTGTACAAAAAGTAGTTTTCAGCTCCTGTTTGATCTTTAAACTAAGGGGTCAAGGGTCCCATATCCTTAACTTAGTTTTCCTTTGTTTCTCGTAAAAACCTGCCATCACTTTCCCTCCTCCCTCGAAATAGTAGCTCCCCAAATGGAGCATGATCTTGAGCCAAAGTCAAGCTGTATGCCCTTGGCTTGAAAAGCCACACGCAGAGAACGGAGTGAGGCCGCAGATCAGGGCACAGCCCGAAGCCCAAAGCCCGGACCTCAAAGTAGTCCCCTTTCGGAGCTCCCCCCCTCTCGAAAAACACTCGAAGTAAAGCAAACAGCGGAGAAAACAACCAACCACAAAACGCCCCCATGGAGGCAGAAACACCACACCAGAGCCTCGCCAAGCAACGCCAAGCAACACCCCACTGTAAAAAGCACACGAAGCATAAAAATCAAATATGCAAAACTCAGATACGTGGGCTGCTATATATATTTCTGGCCTAGGCAACACTAAGTGTTGTTAGGTGGAATCTGACATTTCCATTGAAAAGTTCGACATTTTTAAGCATAAACGTACTCAGAACGGTTTGACGTACGACTATCATTTGTGTTGTTTACAGTTACTTAAAAAAATCAATTTCGCAAAAAAATGGAATTAACTCGTGAACATTTTCGTGCGATCATTTTTCACAACTTTCGGCGTGGATTATCACGACAAGAGTGCAGCGATGAACTTAAATCTTTGTATGACTATGAAGCACCATCCTATAGCACTGTGAAAAACTGGTACAACGAATT